>JAYJMH010057315.1:0-35759 GCA_036873815.1 Phacellophora camtschatica | reverse complement strand
GAATTACAGAGAGTTAGCAGCTCTCCTCACACTTTCGCAGCAAGTATGACCTTGGTGGGATTCGAACCCACGACCTCGAGGTTATGAGTCCGGTACCTTAACCACTAGGCCATGCTTGCACCAACTAGGCCATGCTTGTTATTTGGCCATACGGCCCTCCTCGGGATGAAAACCTATTTATTTACTTCCGTCAGCCCTTTTTCTTGGCGTAAAAAAGAAATACATTCGTGGCAAGCCCAATCTTTTGCCTTCTCTTTAGTTTTTTACATTTTTTCTTTGTGAAAGAACACACATCCAGGCTTATAATATGTGATTCTCTTATTTTGCTCGCTCTCTGGTTGACGTGACTTCATTTGTTGTACACGTTAAAGCGGGTTTCGAATAGTTTTCGATGATCTAAGTAGAGCGTTTTAATAGTAATTCTGGCTTATTGCACGATTTCAACTATCATTAGGCAAGCATATCGTTTCATTGTTTAATTTCTCATTTTTAAAAGCTTGGCTGTTCGGTGCCAAGAATTTGGCACAGCAATTTCATTGGCTGCTAAAAATATACTGAAATCTGGTTGGGTGGAATCAATTATATTTCAAAAACGTTTGTCAGTCCGTTAATTGCACCCTATTGTTTTTTGAACAATATTCTGCTTTTTTGGAAAACTGAGAAACAGTTCATTCCTGGAATCACCTCCCACGATTTTATACAGCCAATTTATTGTTGAAATACAACAAATTTATTTGCTGTATATCCATGTTATTACAGTATTTTAGTTTTGTAACTTATAACTTACGTGGCCCAATCTAGTCTTTACTTTTGTGAATCCTTTCAATTCACGCAGGCTAGGCCCAATCTAGCTAAGCTCTGCTTTTCCTGGTCGTGCACATTGCTTGTGATATTTTGTGTTATGCGAATGAAGTTGAATTGAAATGACGTGAAG
This sequence comes from Phacellophora camtschatica, assembly GCA_036873815.1. Lineage (NCBI taxonomy): Eukaryota > Metazoa > Cnidaria > Scyphozoa > Semaeostomeae > Ulmaridae > Phacellophora > Phacellophora camtschatica. The sequence continues at coordinate 34,825 of JAYJMH010057315.1, read as the reverse complement.
AACACAGAGAAACGAGGGATTAATTTATCAAGTGTAACAGAGTTAGGGCTCCTTGAACAATCTTTTTGAATAATGTAAATGAAATAAAAAAAAGAAACTACCTTGACATTATTGCTATCCTTGACAATATCTTTAACTCTTTTTTCTAGGTGCCAGTACACAAGATTTTTATATATACGTTTATACAGATCATATGCCTGGTGATACTTTTTAGTATTAAATTGACCCCAGCCGCACCGCTATTTCCGTTTTTCTTCATTTGCATGGCGGCCATCAGAAAATACATGGAACGCTTTTTTTCTAAAGAGGAGCTGGAAGAGGTACGACTTATTTACAAGTTTTCTTTTATTTACAATTATCGACTTATTTACAAGTTTTCTTTTTGTTTTATTCAAATACTTTCATCATTACTCGTAGACAGTTCTCTGCTTTACGAGTGAGTGAGTGAGTGAGTGAGTGAGTGAGTGAGTGGTCGTATTTTATGTGCCTAACCTGCAAAAGTATCGAGATAACTTGTTTCCAGCAGAAGACACGGGTTATACATAACCGTCCACAAACTCCAGCCAGCTGGCACTCATTTTACCGACCTCGGAAGGATGGAAAGCTGAATGAACTTAGAGAGACGCGGCTGGGATAATCTATCCCAGAGCCTCACCTAATGAGGAGTCTTAAAATTTTACATGCTACTTTGTTATTTTTTCCTCAAGAGAAATTGAGATTCCAGGGACCGAGAATATAAGAACTTACACAACTTGAATTTATTACTAAGCTCCGATATTCTTAAGGACTTCTAAGGTCACAAATTATCATTTAGAGGGTATCGTTGCATCTTTTGCCAGAATAAAGGACGTTGTCATTTTGCCCCAGGACTTCTAAATCTTTTTGGTACTTCTGGGAAAGATGTTAATTTTATTAATCAATTTTTACCTCTGGATTGTGAGGCTCCAAATGTTGTGACATTTTATTTTTGGGATAAAAGCTTGATTTAACACAAAGATGAACTTTTCTAACATTTTTGAGGTAACATGTTTCAATATTTCGAAAAACCACCACGAATATAGCACCTCTTTTCTCACTTTTAATTTGGTAATGTTTATTTTCTAATAAATTAGATAGTTAATTTCTATTGATTATACGTGTGTACTATTTTCAATTGGAACACGATGACTATGTGCCTTTTCCGCAAAGAATGGCACAGTACATTTCATAGCTTGTTTACTTGTGCTTTGTGTTTTATGCGTCATATCTTTTTTTAATGACAAAAAACTCATCTTGCACATTTGTGGTGCAAGGTTATTTGGCAGGGAGTATTCTAAGAAACAACAACACTAAAAATAATCGTACTTTTACGTAAATGTGAATGCAAGAACATTTAGGCCGACTGCACTTTGGCGGACCAAGTTTTCGATGATTTTGAGAAATTAACGTGAATTGTATTGTTTTGCTTAAATTTCATTGGCTACCGAAAAATTATTGTTCCGTTCATTGGTTGTTCAAAAATTCGATTGTACTTGCGCCAGAGTTATTTACAAAATGTCGCGTCTTTACTGGTTTGAATCAAATAATCTGTGCAACATTTATTGAGTCTTCTTTAATTTATTTGGATGCTGCTGCCCCCCAAATCCCCGCATTTCAGAAATAAAGTTTTCAATTGATGTTTTAAACAGTTGACGAAACAAAATGTGACCAAAATAGAGACAAATGAATGGAAAATGTCTTGTTTGCTAAACTGCAGTCAAGCCGAACATTTATGTATCAACAGAGCAAACTAGATGAAAGAGTGAACTTAATCTAAGCGGCCAGGACTCCTGTGAAGTCTCAAACGGAGTTTAAGTTTTGCTCTTCTCATACTCTTTCACAAGAAACTTCAACGAAACTGTGAAATTGCGACAATGAAAAGCGAAATTACGACAGAACGAAACGGTGAAATTGGGAGAAAATGAATTTCTTCAAAAATTTAATCAAAAATCTACAAAAGTTCACAATACCATAAATTTGAATTTACAGTACCACAAGTTGAATTTACAACTCTACGAAGCACCAACGAAACCACGTTAGAACAATATTTCCATTAACATAATTAACATAATTAACAATCAACATTAACATAATAACATAATTTTGAAAATATGCCATGACTTATTTCTAATCTTTGTATTTATTGTCATAGCTTGATAACGAGGAAGATTCAAAAGAGTACGACAGTGAGCTAGATGAGTATGATGCAGGTTACTTACCAATGTAAATTGAATGCTAATGAAGTAACAATCAACAACTGTTGATTCTCAGAAGGTTTCTTAGAACTGCTGCTTATCTTTAGATGGCCTAATTCATCAAAGGTAGGAATTTTTAATTTAATTTTTGAAAGGAATGCTGCAGAAACATATTTTGTTCGTATTAATTTAGTGTTAAAGTTTACTCCACTTTGTTAATTAATTTAATTTTAAATTTATTTTATACGCCAGGAAAATTGCGCTTTCTATGAAACTGCATGGCTATTTTTGGAAAGGTGACCAAAGTTTGGTCACAGGTTGGTAACCGTGCCAAATGGATGAACAACTAAATGTTTGTCTTGAATTACGTTATATGAATTTTACCAGGTAACTCTTTCACGCCCGGATTTACTTGCAACCAACTGGTAATTCCTGTGTAAGTTTACATTTTGCAGGGGGGTAGCACTCACTTATTTAAAAGATTAACTGATATTTTAAATGAATTTAAGCTTTTGTTTATGCATTTCTCCCCTGAAAAAAATGATGTTTTATGTTGTTTATCAATGGGAAATATGGTTCCTAAGGGTGTGAAGGGGTTTAGAAAACGCTTAACCTTTTCACACCCAGATTTGTTTCTGCTAAAGAGGAAAACCATATGCAGGTTTTATTTTCCAGGGGGTAGCACATGCAAACCAACTTAATTTATATCATAAACTTGCGTTGAAATATCTGAAATTAATGTGAAGTTCTACCCGCATTTACCTCCTGATAATATTGCGTTTTACGTTGTTCGTCAATGGGCCATATGGCCTTTCCCGGGGTGAAAGGGTTAACTGAATGAGTATGTGAGGATTTTGAATTTCAATTGTCATGTGATTTGCTTACATTATTGAAATAGATTTTAATGTCAGAACGGTAATAGGAAAGTAACAAGGCCTTGATGGGCAGTGGTTGAAAAAGTAAAAACTCAGATTTCTCGGAACTAATTTGCCATACACACCTTTCTTATATAAGAAACCATGGTTTCTTATATAAGAAAGGTACTGGAGCAGTTGAAAAGTTAAGAAACTTTCAGCACTCAGCCAGAGTGACAAGAAACTGTGTGAATTTGCTGTCTCTTCGTAACCTTGTATTCATACGAAGTGAAGTGAAACTGACTTAATTTTTACCTGAAATACTAATTATAGTTAGTGCCATAGTTTAAATGATGAAAGTGCATGTCATGTTTACCTTTTACTGCTTAAGAAACTTTTGAGAAACGTTCAGAACTATATTGATGAAAAATTAAGAAACTTTCAGCGCTGAAATGCCTTCTAATTTTCTTATGAAAAGACAAAGTATAAAGATTTACTCTTATAGTATAAAGATTTGCTCTCATTAAATTGTTTCAATTTGATGTTGAGAAATTTTCAGAAGTTAAAGTAAGTATAAATATCTCATGTCGGCTGTCGCGTGGTCATGCACTTTTGCAGCCGCGTGACCGAGAAAAGATGTAACCACTTCTTATACTGACATTTAGTGACCACCCCCAGCAGTTGGCCAGATCTCTTCCTGAATGATATCCCCCCAAATCCTTCATGCCGATCTCCGCTCTTGATATCATACGAAAGCCAGTATTCGGGCCTGAAAGCATCAATGCTAGCAATGGGACTTTTTAAATGAAATATTATTTAAGAAATATTAATTTAGACGGAATTTATAGAACTTGCTTTTGAAATCTAGAGGATGTGCATGACATATGCGATCTATGAAGCTTTTCTTGATTAATTTGCAGTGTAAATAATAAATTACTTTCTGTTGAGTTTTTTCGTGACAGTAGAAGCAGTAGAAGCTTGTAAAATTGTGATAGTATTATTTTAGTAGAAACGTTGCTTTCCATTCAAGCATCAGAATATTGGTTGAATATTTACCCTCCATAATCGAGATACGGAAATATTGGGAAATATCTCTCAGCATGGGAATATTGGTTGGTATTTATTTTGAGCATGAAAGAAAATATATATAACCGATATATGGGAATGTTGGAAAATATTTTTACAGCATGGGAATATTGGTTGGATATTTATCTTGAGCATGAAGAAAAATATCTGTATAACTGATATATGGGAATATTGGAAAATATCTCTACAGCATGGGAATATTGGTTGAATATTTATCTTGAGCATGAAGGAAAATATCTCTATAGCTGATATATGGGAATATTGTAAAATATCTCTACAGCATGGGAATATTGGTTGAATATTTCTCTCAAGCGTAAAGGAAAATATATCCATACACCCGGGCGCGTTTTTGTGATAAAATTTGAATTATTTCATGCCTCAAGAGTGTTTGCGAATGACTAATTAAATTTTAATAAGTTACTAATTAAAACCCTGCCATCTTGTTACTAATCTCCATAAATAACCAATCAAATTTTTATAAGTAAGTAATTAAAAGCCTGGCATCTTATTGCTAATGATGTTTTATTAAATGAGTTTAAAGTAATTACTGGAAGCCAGGAAGCTAAATTATTTGAGGTCACAAATGAGAACCACAATTCATGTTTATAAGCGATTAGCCATGTTTTAACTTTTTTTAAAGCGCCACTTCTCGCCAAATAGATGTTTACCTCTTTGTAGATACTTTGGCATTGACAGACGGAAATTGTGGAATTTTATTTGAAATTCAGTCTAGTTTCTTTCATTTTTTAGATTCTCTACATACAATTTATTACTACTCTGATACAAAAAATACGATAAATAGTATAAAACACGATACAGTAATACAATAAATGAATTAAAGATAATTGAAGAAACTGTTGGTACAAACTAAAAACCACTAGGAAACTTATTCAATAACTTAACCATAAAGAAAGGTGTTGTTTATAACATTTCAACGTCAAACTTGACATTAAAGCAATAATATTTCACCGTCTAATTTTTTAAGCTTTGAAGGGTTTGGAAGATCTAAAAGGTTTGGAAGATCTAAAAGAACACGCCCTGACTTTAAACCTTTTTTTCTGAAACGTTAAAATTCAAGGCACGAATCTGACGAAGATATGTTAATTTTTAGACAACCTCAAGTGTTGTAACCTTTTTACCGCGGGTAGGCCCGCCACGTGACCCATTGATAAACAACGTAAAACGTGATGGTAAACGGGAACAGATATATCGAGCGTTACTGATGAAGACCACGCTCGATGCGTTTAGTGTTTTTATTGACAAGGCTAAAAAGCATATATTTTTTTATGATTTTACATTTTTTAATGCACAGTTCACTTCTTTTAGGAGGGACACCATTCAATCGGCTAATTGGTTTTCAAAGGGGCTTTCCTTTCAAACTTACAATGTAGAAATCATTATAATAAAAATCACAATCGCAATGATACTCTAAATCAAAATAGGCTAAATTACCAAAATAACCACTAAAAATTAAATTAGAAAGAAAAATATAAATGCTTTGCTTAAGCGCATTTAAGGAAGATGCCTGCTTTGCCTCAGCTGATCCCTGCTTTGTGCCCCAATATAAAAAACATTTCCGCCCATTTTCTCATGTTTTCATTGGTACTCTAAGGTCCGTTGCTGTGTTGCGTAGGTTACTTAGGATTTGCTTGCCAATTGCAACTGATCCAGAATGTTAAATTTTTTCAAATGCGTTCCCACTGTACCAAAGTAGCTATTTCATAACGGCCATTGTTCTGATGCTCTTTTGGAAAGCATGCATTTAGAATGTTACGAACTAAAGCTTGAGAGATTTTACTCTACTGTTTTCTATGGGTCGTCTGTGAGTATTTCCGAACTGCTTTTGCTTGTTCACTGTATAGTCGATAGTTCAATACGGACGTCATTAGTATGCTCTATTTGTAAATTTTTCATTGATTTGTCGTGACGTATAAATGTAAATGTATAAAAATGTTTATATGCAACGCATAAATGCAACAGAATTACCAATAACTTTTCTTTGCTGAAATGCTTAGATTCATCTTACTCTTGATATGATTTGATTATATGGCTAATTGTATGCGTTGTCACACTGCCGCCCAGAATTAAATAAAATGAGTTTGGTTCAACGATAGCTCGACGCAAGTTCGACGTACATATCAATTTTATGTATCTGCCGCTTCACTCGGGAAGCTTCGAAAAAAGATGCCGTACGCTCGACCCTGATTCTATTTATATGCTCCACTGTCTAAATAAATCAAATCTTACTCAGACTCAATCATTGAACTTCTTCTGTTTTGCTGAGCCAGGGTCGAACTAAGGCCTCGTTTTCGCGATGCCAGGGTTTAATTACGGATTACGGCAGCCATCTTTCCGTCCAACACATTCGAGTTATGGCTTCCTCTTAGATTTTTAAATAGATTAAGAAAAAGCTTTTTGCATAGATTTACTACATGGTGTGAAGCTTGGCTCTGCTTTCAAAGAGGACCAATGTATATAGATATTCGAAAAATAACAGCCACAAATCGGATCTGTTGGATGGAAAAAATGCGACCTTTACGCGACACGTGCAGAATTTGAAAACGGCATAAATAATTGTCGTTCTGCCATCCCGTCTTCACGATATCGGCAGAATTTGTAATTGACTCCGGCAGAATGTCCTGCCGCGTCATGTAAACTTAGCCTATGTTGTATTGATTTGGCACGACATTTTTTTTTACCAAATCTGGCGCAGTTTTTCAGGCTTTGCTGATTTTACTTGCAGTTAATTTCGTAAAATGTTAAATTATTGGGACAAGAAAATATAAAGATGTGATACCACACGCAATGGATAACAATTTCATCTTTTTCATCTATTCGAAGGACTTGTTACTATTACTAGTGACACTAGTGCATCAGTCTAAACTACACAAACGTGGAGGAGCATAAAGCCGCCACATTGGTATCATCTGGCAATGCCACATTTATCAACAATTGTATTATGTAACTGTTACGTTGGATTCATTATCGCGTGACATATAATGACATTTTTACCGAATGTTAAATTGCGGTAATTAAAATTCTTCGAAATTCTCGTAAAATTACTCTGATTGTAAAAATTCATTCAATCGTGAAAGCAGATCAATTTGGCTTTGTTACGGAGCTTTTTGAATTGGTCATGAAAATGTCGCCTGCATACAGCCAATTTTCGAAAATTGAGCAGTTTTGGAAATATCCCGGAAATGCGTCGTTTTGGAATGTACACTTTTAGAAACGCATTGTTTTGGAAACAATGTTTTGGCTTCTGGTGTGAAGTGCAATTACGGAGATTTTAAAAAGACGTCCAGGCTTGCAACAGTCGATGCTATCATCATACCAAGTTGCCAAAAAATATTCCCACGTTTTCTTTCGTTTAGATGATTTAGTTTTGCTTGAATTTTATAAGGAGGCTTTGTCAAAGTTATATAATTACCAATAACTACCGCGTTAAACTCAATGAAACCAAAAATGGAGGGAAGGGGATCTGCTGCTGCAATCTACTGAATATGCTGAATATCCTGCAATCTACATTGTATCTTTGTTGAGAAAGCCATTGACGTAGGCTTTACTGCAGTTTATGCCTTATGGATAACTCTAATAGTAGATTTTGGCAAATAAGGTATCAAACTTTGAGTTGAAGCCTCTTACATCAACGTCAAGCAAAAGCAAAATAATCAAAAATAATACTCCTCCATAGCAACTTTGCAAATGTGGAGACATTTTTAGGCCATCTTGTATTTTAGCATTGTCTATGTGAGGGTAATAGTGTGAACAGCAACACTTTTTCAATCATTTTAAAAGCACCGTTTCAGCATCCAAAAACACAACAACGGCAAATTGAGCACGATGCCTGAAATTGTGTGATGCCGTTTCGTTTGCGGTTAAAATTCAGTTCTTGCTTCATGTACTGATCCTCCTGACGTTTTATTTTGATACAATTTTACTAAATATAACAACAATCTCATTTGATCAAAACAACTTGTATTAAAAAATTATCCGATTTGATTGGAACGACAAATTAAAGAAAGCTTGTGGCGTCTTTTTGAAAACGTTCGAGAATTCAATATTTTTCAATAGTTGCATTAACAGACCGGTCGTTTTCTTTCACAGACAGTGCGGAGGAATTTCCACAATTCTCTGCGTTCTTTACCAGAATAAGTGGTTGATTCAGTTTCAAAATAAAATTCGATGAATTCTGGTAAGAACTGGGTTGCGGTTCGGTCATTTCAAAGCTTTTCAAATTCAATTTCTGAGCAGCAAAGAGAAAATTAATATTTACCAAAAGTGATTTGAACGGGATTTGAAACTGTGATATTAGAAGAAAAAATTGGTATTTTTTAATGGGGCTGTAATGCTGTGACGTAATATGCCAATATTTTGTTTTTTTGTGTTCAGTTGTCAGCAAAATGTGCTTGTTTGTTAGATACTGGATCAGAACACAGGCCATCTTTAGATAAATGACAAATAAAAATTTGTTCTTAAAAAGTTATACTGAGTGTGCATTTTGAGAATGAATATTATTTGTCATACACATAGAGATGGTTGTGTCTTCTTGTCGTAACTATGATCCAGTGCTATAAACACTCAAGGTCTAAGGTTTGAGATGCTTTTGAGATTCGATCAACGGGTTATTTGTATATATCTTCGGTTCCAAAGCTCCAATCAAAAGGGCTTTGGAATCCAAGTAAAGTTTTGCATAAAAATAAGCTTCCCCTCGACTGAACAGCCCATTTGCAACAGCCACTTGTACATGTGGCCTTTACTGTTGGTCCGAGTTTTATATCTCCCTTCTGACTTTGGTCCGATTTTTATCTCACTTCAGTCCTTTTTGGAAGACCTCAGTCATACCATGGCTATGGTCATACGATATAACTATCAATTTTCATATCGAATTTTATGCACACCAGATAGGTTGATTTCCCGGTGATACGATAACGATTTGGTTTCAATCCATTGTTATTGCGTCACTATGATTTCACAAAACAGGGTCCAACAGAGGTTTTGGGCATCATTGGGTATCGATCAAGTCACTGTATAAGTGGAAGGGTCCAATCACTTTTTTATTCCGTGGATATGTATGGTAATAAACAGAACACTGGACAACGAGTTGTATTTGTTTTGTCTCAGAAATTCCAATATATGCTTTGTGTAAACATATGCAAATTTAGGCTCTAAGGCCTAACCTTTTATATACGGCGCATACTTGTCCTAAAATCAGACTCAAACCATTTGGGTGCTCCCAACATGAGGGTTCCTGACCAATGAGCTTGTGGAACTTGTATATTTAGGCCGATATTAAAAGAAGAAAGCGACCAGCTTTTTCAATTTCCGATACAGGACGTGCACAGCTCCTCAGCGATCGTTACATGCCATGCCTCCCTCCCACGCATCAATTTAACATTTTAATTCACAAAACTGTTGTGTTCTTTTGATATTGATTAATCGTACAAGTAATAACGACAACTTATTTTGCTTTGCAAAATATAAATGAAAACAACATAAATAATTAAAATTTTATAAGACTTCCGCGTTAAATCATATGTTTAAATCAAAGTTTTTCGATAAAGCACATGCAGCCGCGTTCAAGGCCTTCCATCACATGCCCATTTATCATTTGACATTCTTTTGTGGATTTGGCAGTTGTAACCAATCAAATTACAGGATTTTATTAGACTGACCAATCAGGACTAAGAACGAAGATCATTGCGGCGAAACTCTGACTTTGGTGATCAGAGCGAAAGCGACCAAGAAATGAACAATCTACCAAAGCCGTGAAATACCACCTGAAAGAATTAATATGATATTGGAGTAATTACTCGAATGAATTGTACAAACGTTGACTAATTTTACCGAAGAGCAATCTGCAAAGCTGGGTACTTCGTACATACATTTGCATATGGATGCTTCGTCCATAATAACTCAAGTTTCCAAGCCTCAAAGTGAGCAGGAATGCAATGGAAATGGCGAGCCGGTAGCAGATTTCAGTGACAGAGGTTAGTCGTTTTACATCTTATATTTTCCAATCTTATATTTGCAAATAAAGATAAAATTATGTGCCGAATAAGTAGGTTTTGAAGTCGTCCTCGTTTTCCGTCCAAAATACTAAAATACATGCTTTCTGACGGGAATTTTGACCGTAAACAAGAGACGACATTGGATAAGGTTTCAGGAAGTCACCCCAAACACTGAAGCTGGATGGCTGGGCTGATATACTTCGAACGCACTTACACTGTCATCTTCTCTGGAACCAGTTGTTCTTTTGAAAATTTTTTCTGTTAAGAGAAAAAACTTGTAACATCGATGTAAAAAGCGGGAAAATCATTATAAATATGTAAACGTGCCTAAAACTAGTCTAGACTAGCGTATAATTTTATCTCTAATTTTTAAAATCAGATTTGTTTGTTGATTGCCACCCTCCGTTTCAAAAATCTGAGATTTTTATCCCAGCTAGATATATGTGTTCCATCTGGTTTGCGGTCTAGATTAGTTGTTGTTTTGGTTGGAGGTTTGGTTACAAATTAGGATCTGAGTGGATTATTATACTTGAACTTTACAAAACGTTTGATTATTTATTACGGCCAAGAGACAAAAAACGACAGTCAAAAGAACTGTTGTGTTGATATTTCCAGCATTTGAAGGTTCTCACAGTCTATCACATCACAAACAGGAAAGATAAACATTTCTTATTTCCTTTCATTCCAGTCTTACCAGTATCTTACCCTTTTTTCATTCGAGTGGTGGGTATTATTGATTGGGAAATGTTATCTCAGTTATTATATCTGAAAGAAAAGCAGCAATAAATAACGATGAAATATGATATCACTGTCAAAAAGGAGACATTCCTCACTTTGGCTTCAAAAATTTGTCACTTTATCAACACTAGAAATTTGAATATTTTTTAGGTGAACTTTGGTTTTGAAATTGGTCTTGTTCAAGAAGCAAGGAGTGCTTTTTATTGGTTAGAGAATCGTTATTATTGTCAATTGCAGGGATTGAGAACAACAATCTCACGAAATATTTTTATAGAATATTTGAAAGCATGTGATCCATCCAATGCTTATACTCAGGAAGTTTTCAAATTTGACATTTTTATGCTCTATAAACTTAGGGGAAACTTGGGCAACCGAAAATGTGACATAAAACGGTAACATCATTTTATTTTATGGACTATTATAGTAATTCAGAAAAGGTATTGCAGTAGACTAATATGATGTGCTTTTTTGACAACCACTACACTCATCTTTTAATATGTTTGTAAGAAGCTGTTGTCAAGAAGCCTGCTTTTTAAAATTAGAGAACTTTACTTGAAGAATAATTTAAATTCAGGAAACTTGGAAATTTTGCTTCACATAATTCAGAAAGATATACCAGGGGGCTAAAAAAAATGTGGTATGTTTGCCGGTTTAAAAGTCTGAGAAGGACCATCTGCTTTTTGCATCTCTACGGTTATATGATGTGGATCTGTCATTAAATCAGTTCACAAATATTTTTTTTAAAATCAACCACTCAATCCCTTTGTTATGAATGATTATTTAAAATATGTAATACTCTTGAAGCATCATTTAAGTCCTGGAGACGATTGTCCAGATTATTTTTTTCTAGCAGGGCAACAGCAAACCTCCATTTTGATAATAAATGTTTTGGTAAATATATATATTCTTAAAATGACCTCGAATAGCTAAGTTAAACACAAGTATATAACACACACCTATGTGCCTTTCTTGAGGTACAAATTGTTAAGCGCCAAAACTCAAATTTGCGCTCAACAAATTTCAAATACGAGCAATCTTGATGGCTGGATTTGGAATTCAATGTCACACTTAAAATAGTGAGTTGCTATAATAATCTGTCAGGCCTAAAGCTCTGGTTTTGCTGCAAGACCAAACTTGAGCTTTGGTGCTTGACAATTTGTTCCTCAAGAAAGGCATTAGACAAGTTTTATACTGATGTTTAGCTTAGCTATTCAGGTCACTTTTAGGCTATGGTTACCACTCCTTTTTCTAAATCTGTCCAATATAAATTTATATACTTCAGTATAAGTCACCATGTCACCGAGTTTTTTCAAGAAAAAATATGGAGAAAGATGCAACATCTACATAGGTTAATCAGCAACCTCAATGCTGAGGGCTCCGATCCACTATGCAAAATCTGGATAAACTCAATCTTGCGATTTTTACCTTACTAAAACATAAAATCTTCTCCATGATATGTGTGTGTGCTTTATAGTTTAAAATATTTGTCATTGAAAACGGCTTTAATCAGATGTTAGATGTTTATTGGGCTTTAATTGGACATTAAAAAAGCTGAACATTAATAAGATGACTTTTATGACAAAATCAGACACATTGCCATCGTTTAATTATGGAATAACTTTCCCTCAGCTTGGCATACATATTTTATTGCAGCAATCTTTATGATAAATCAATGGCAGTGGGATACAAGAGCATCGAGAGGGGAGGGTAGGCAGGGCAGTTGCTCCAGAACCTGTAAGACATAAAGATTCAATGTATTGTTTGATGTGTTTCAGCAGGGATAAAAATTTCCTTTCTTGCATTGCTGGAAATAAACTCTCAACTTGGTATTTTGAGTTGCAAGAAAGAGAAACAAAGAATAGATTCTAAACAATGTAATGTAAAATATTGAATATAAACTAATATTATGAATGAGTATTATAATTTTGATGGAAAACTTTAAAAACTAATGTTTGGCTAGATACTATAGGCTAGCTTTGTTTTGCTATGATTTCTTTTTGTAGACCAATTTTTTTCCAACATCACTGAAATTTTCTTTTGAAAGTGTTGTGGTTTGTCATTTTATTTTCAGTGATTTTTGCGGAATATTATTTACAAAAATGTTCTTTTTCAGAAATATGCACAAACAGGAAAAAGCTTCGAAATCGTGGCCTTCTTTCATCACTCTTTTGCTGTTTTGGTGGTCGGGGAGATCCTGCCGGTGCTTTTGTAAGTGCCAGCATAAATGTGCCTGATGAAACTCCCAATCACAATCAGAACACTATATCAAAAGGATATGAACCAGATGTGGAGGAAGAAAATCAAAATGATGAACGGGTAAGCCAAAGTTTTTTGTTCAGGTGAAGGGTATTTTTATATTAAAGACAGGAAATTACCCTTGGCTTATTTTCAGGTAAGAGTTTGCCAAGGTGAATGACACTGACATTTCGTTCCTAAACATCTTGTGCGCACAAAAAAATAGTTGTCCACAAATTCTTCCGTCTTGGTCATTTGATGCTTGCAGTCACACACATACATTGGCACGCATGAATAGATTTAATATTGGAAAATGACTGAATGTGTGTGATTTACCACACATACAGGGCACTTTCCGGATAAAATTGACCGATTCTTGTATGCTGAGGCTTACTTCAAATTGCCAGGCCTATAAGATCAAACAATTTATGTAATTTTAGTTTTTCCACAATTGACAGTTCTATTCACACAGTAGCAGTGTATGTATAATAGTTTTTTACATTAAATTTGTTAATTTGTTGTACGTTTTTATTGTTTTTTTTTTACTGATTAAAACAACTGCTGGGCATCTTCAAAATTGGTGTGGAGAACTGCTGTTTGCTTTCTTTTCTTTTTGATGTTTGCTTTCTTGTAAGGAATGTCAACATTAGAAAAATTGTTGATGGATACTTGTAGGCTCCTTGGAAACACATTCTTTGGGAACATTCAACTCAATGTTTTGGATTTGGTTTTTCTTGTACTTTTTCTCAAATGAACACATTGCATATCAGTTTTTTGATGGAATGACATTTTGGCACATCCTGGCTTGGCAAGATTAGATAATTGGCATAAAACAGCCTTCGTTTTTAAGACATTCCATGTGGTTAAAACAATTTAATTTGTGTCTGGATGTATTTTTTAATTATGTGGAAGAAAAACATGGGCGAAAATTCTAAATGTCTGACCCCACTGCATTCAGGGTCAATTAATCTGGCTGCATTTTTTGGTGAACTTTTTCTAGCGATATGAGATTAAATTTTTTAAAGACTTTTTAAAATCAGCATGCACGATGAATCTACTAAATCATGCTCAATATGAGTATTGAAATTGAAGAAATATTGAGCAAAAAGAAATTTTTTGGCTCATCTAAAGGTGTATCAAAGCAAATCAAAGATAAGAAAATAATTAAAGACCATAGTGACCACAATTCAACACAAACAGATTAAATTATCGATGATGAATGGCATGAAAGATTGCTTTGAATTTATGTATATTTTACATGAAAAACATGCAAGGCCACATAACGAAACCTATACTATGAAACTCAGGAATGAAAGCGCGATTTAAAAATACCAGAACCTCACTGAAAGCCTTTTTCTTTTTTCTTGCTTTTTGCGATCAAAAACCGGCTAGGGGAGGGGGGGGGTAACTATTATATATACCGCTAACGGGATGTGCCATTTTTTGGGGCTAGTTCTTTCAGGCAGAAAGTAAATTTTAGGGTATCATTTTTTGCAAGAGCATAGTCGTAACGATTTCCCAGCAAGAGGCTCGCCTGTGAACTATTTGTCAAGTTGTTTAGTTGTTTAAAGTTGTGTTGCCTAGTTGTTTTTCAGCAGCGGTCCGACTTTCGTTTCACTGATTCTTGAGCGTAATTTTTTTCAACTTTTTTTAGTTGAAGGCTTATTAGATATATTGGGTAATCAATTCGTCGTGGCTCGCCTGCGAACTATTTGTCAAGTTGTTTAGTTGTTTCAAGTTGAGTTGCCAAGTTGTTTTTCAGCAGCGGTCCGATTTTCGTTTCACTGATCCTTGAGCGTAATTTTTTTCAACTTTAGTTGAAGGCTTAATAGATATATTGGGTAATACGAATTAGATATACGAAATTTCGCAGAACAAAAAGACAAAAGCAACCTTTGCCGTAAACAAACTTAAGCAACAACAAATTGACTTTTACGCATATTCACAACTTTTAGTTTCTAATGAAGAATTCAATTACGTCGCAACAAATTCGATCCGCTACAAATTTTCATAAAGAAAAAGTTTAAAGTTTAAATTTTTTTTTACCATTTTAAGGCAATGTCAACAAGATAAACAGAAGAATTTTTTCGTTATTTTTTGTCAAATTCGAGGCACGATCAAAAGTAAAATCTGAGCCTTGACTGCCGTTTGGGTTATTATTTTCGTGAAAGGACGAGTAGGGAAGCCGAACCAATTTTTCAACTGTTTAAATACTTTTACTACGGTGTTGAGAAGGCCTGATTAATAGAAAATAAGAAATTTTTTTTCTGCCCGTAAGACATTTCAGGCCAGTCTGCCAATTGTTTCAAATTCAACTAGTCCTGAATCTCAACGTCCCATTTGAAAATTATTATATTTAGTGTAAGTGTATAACAATGTTTTAATGACGATACGAAATTCATGGTACATTTGGTGGGATGGCAAATGTGGATACCACGACAACAAAAATGGTAGATTTTAAATCAAAATGGTAGCATTGACGTGTAAACATGGCAGATTTTTGATTTTTACAGCTAATCTTGTTTCACTGCGAATATCTTGCGCGTGTCAAGTGTAAATTTTGCCCTTGTTTGGAGGAAGAACATTGTTCAACTTGACAAGAGGCTCATAAGAGGCAAGATGTTTTAATATCTAACTCAACATTGAATTGTTTTTGCTAAAAATCATACCTAAAAATAAGTGACTTCAAAATAAGGTCCATTTTTTTTTATTGGCTTGGCAGAATGTTGTCAATAGAGATTGCCAGAACAATAGTTTTCTTTACAGGTATCATTATGTTGACCACATTTTTCTTGTACCATTTTCTGTACCATTTGTTTCCATTTGAAATTTGCCATACCAGAAAATATACGATTCTTAACCAAAAAGAAGTTTCAGTTGTCTGGGAAATCTCATTTTAGTCAAATTTTAATTAATTTTTCTCACGTGGAAGCCAGGTGCAAAAGAGGAGCTTTAGGCTCCTTGTGATGGGTTGAATGACGCAGGGTTCTAAAGGGGACATTACGTAAAGTGCTGCAGATGTTCATGCTCTTGACCCTATTTGGCCCCTTGGGCATCTGCGATTTTTTAGTCATTTTTGCACGGGGGCCTTTTTTGCCTCCCCTCTTTATCTCAAGAGCTGTTAGTGATAGCAAAATAAATGTTGGTACAAAATATTATTGATTATGCAGCAATCTAAATATAGTTCTATTTTTAGTATAGTCATGTGATTGGCTGCTTGGAAACAGCCTTTTCGAAGCCAGGTCTCTTTCTCATTCATTCTATACGAAAACATTTGTTTTTGAAATTCAACAATTTACACTAGAACTATGAAGTCATAATATACTTATGACATCATAGTTTTAAAAATTCACAAATTAAAGGTAAAGTAAATAAATTATACATCATTGTAATTAGAAGATAATTAGTATATTCTCACATGTTTTTTCCCCAAATATGGGCGTAATATGGTCACGTGACGATATAAATCGGAAAAAGACTAACATTTTGATTGATTCAAACCGTGACATACTCTTGCATTGACCTCAGAAAAACTTTTCTTAAAGTTTTCAAAATCATAAATTTACCTAAAAGGACTTTCATTTTCACGATTGTGACGCCATTTTCAAGCTTGTCATAAAACCATGGGAATTAAGAAACGTGAGTTGTTATTATTTCCTGTGTCCATGCACCCGTGATGTGTGAGTGCGCCCCTCTACCCGTGCATCTCGAGGCTGCCGAACGGCATCAAATATTTTAAGGAGAAAAACCTTAAACGTAAGTGGGCTTTTAATTATGGTTTTACATGTTAAACAATGGGTAGGAATTTCCTAAATGCAATTTGCATACAACACACGGGATATTAGCCAATCAGTGGCTCGAAGGGCTAGTATCAGATACCACAATATCCGAAGGTTTTGACAAACATTTTATATTAGGGAGGGAGGTTTAGACCCAGAATAGGTACGAGTACGAGCACGACACGGAAAACAATTGGATTTAAGATTTTTAAAAAATCTTGTAAAAGTTTTGTTCCAATGGGGCATAAGGGGCCGCACACAAATCGATTCTTTCACGCATAACGTCCTGCGGGCTACGTTACGGACATTTGTGGAGGAATATCGACTTTTTCCTGATACGATTTTCTTGCCATTTCTTGGTATCAAGCAATGCGAAAGGTTCACAACAGCAGCGTAACTGCCATACGTAGCCTCTAATAACAGAACAGCTCAGGCCAGATAACAAAATAAAAAACAACCACGGACAGAACAGTTTCAACAACTCAGAACAACTGACGAGAGTTGTTGAAGCTTGCGACCGGTAATATTTTATCGATTCTCAATGGGGCGTTTTGGGGAAGGGGGGTGGAGGTCATTTAAAACCGTCTAATGGACGTTTTGTGTGAAATAATCGATTTGTGTGCGAAATCTGCCACGTGAAATTGACTATTTTTCGTCGTCTTTTAGAAAGCAACTTAAAGAGTTTGAGATTGGCCTAATAATAGTGACAGCGAGAAGGCCTAATCTACCAAGAATCTTGGACATTGTGAATATATAATATAAGGTTTCCAAATAAAGCTTTAATAAAGCTATAATAATTTCTTTTGCTAAATTGCCTTTTGGGGTGCATTTTCCAATCTGGTACTCATACTCGTTCTGAATCTAAACCCCCTATTATTCTGTCTTTCATCTTCAATTTTATTTTTTTTCGTATTGTTTGTTTAATTCCTTGTACTGGTTTTATTTTATTCAATTTGTAAGGTCACTTGTTGTATTCTGTTGTATCTTGTTAAATGTTAATGGTTTCATAGAGTATATTTAAACAATTCTTAGAATTTGTTAATTGTTCCTTGTTTCGACATTTTTTGCTTGTAGTTAATTTAGAACTTTTTTTTATCGATTCAAATTAATTTTACCAGCTGATCCAGAATGTTTGCTGTCATCCGCAGAGTTAGATATGGTTATATTTAAGAGTTTTTTTTATGGGAAAACTTAAGCTAGAAAGAATGGTTTTTCAAAGATTAAAAAAGAGGGCCTTGTTGGCCGTTACTTCGCCTTATTTTGGTCCTCCGGCAAAAAGGGGTCGGTGTTAGGGGTTTGTCTTTGCGAGTTTGAACGGGGCCTTCCAAAAAATAGCGTCTACATGGGGCTGGTGTTGAAGGAACTGGCATTAAATTAGGAAGATTGATGATGAAAAAAATTGACTTGTAACACGTCAGAGTTTATGTTTTCAAGAGTTTATGTCCTTTTTCCAAGTGCATTACAGTCGATAACAGTCCCCAATTCCACCATGACTGCATGTACATTAATTTGTTTGAAATGAAGAAAAGCGCCAAATAGACAATCAAGCAGTATCAAAAGCATTTCTTGACCTCAGTGTCATATAAGTTGTAAGACGACTTTGCGCAGCAATTTGTTGTCTTTCTCAAGATGAAAGGGCCGACGAAATATGTGCCAACCAGACAAGTTGGCTTTTTGGATATGATTTGAGATATTGCTGAACTACTGCCCTGCAGACGACTGAATATTTTTTGGGGGAAGCTGGTCGGTTTGCCATTTCCTGATAAAATACTTTTAAATGCATGATAAAATATATTTAAAAGCCACAAAAACAACATCATATCAATTTATTATGCACAACAAAATTTAACAAACAGATTTTAACATACATTTTTGTCATTTGCTAACAGTGGATTTTTTTTACTGTTTTTAGCCCGAGGAGGTGAAATTTCTGTTACAACCATTAAAGAACACTGAAACACACAAAAAATGCATTGTTATCGATTTAGATGAAACTCTTGTACATAGTTCATTCAAGGTGAGTAAAATTATTTGAAAACCGATCTTGTCTTTACGGCATCCTTTGTATTTTTTGCGGTGTGGTCTCAAAAATTGTCATGCCTTATAGGCCCCCGTCGTAACATCATCCCGAGGCTCACTCTCGACGGCCCTGCATATGGCTCATTGCAGAACGTCATGATTGGAGAAACAATGTTTTGAAAATAGAAATTGATATGTTAGGGTTAAGGATGATGCATGTACGATGAAACAACAAAGCTTTTTTGTCTCTGTGTAAACGGTAATATTAATAACCTCACTTTGTTTTTTCTGGTATATAATATTCTCGTTGTTGGCGTGACGTTATCTCATGTTATCCATTATACAAGACATTTAATAGATAAGTCCGCAAAAGATGGCGGCAGGAAGTTATTCACAAGATTCATTTCATTCGGCGATCGAATGCCTGCTGAACTGGTGATTGAATTCCTGATGATTCGCAAATCGAACGCAATTAATAATGGGAATGATTTCCTTGCCGCCATCTTTTGCCGAATCGTCTAATAATGTTGTCGTTATTGATGTAACTATTAAACAAGGTGGGGGGGGGGGGGTGATTGCTTTCCACTTCATTCTTAAAACGATAATATTTAGGTTATAATTGCTGGATAATCTACCTGTGGGCCACCTTTCCGGGACCGGATGGGACACATAATTTGTTAAATTTTGCTGTTTCAGATTATCCCAAATTTTGGGAACGTTTATGCATAATATTCCATACTATCCACACAATTTACCCCTAGTTTTTGGTACTTGATTGCAATAAATGCACTTACTCAAATCCTCGTTTTTGGGTAGCTTCATCGCCCGGAGAACGCCATAATTTTACGGGTTATTACTTTACCCCTATAACTCTTTAGTCCTTTTAGAAAGTTTTAATTGATTGTAATTTAAATTGATTTGAGTTGCTTTCGTGGTACTCCTGTCGGAAGAAAATCTTACATTAATGATTTGCCTGCTCATTGGAAATGGATCTGGGCGTGAAAGGATTAAGCTGGTTTTGGGCACTCTTTTTAAGGCACATGTTGAGTAAACGGGTTGAACAATTTTTTTGAAGAAATAGTTTTTTACAACTTTACAGTCATGTGTTTTTATTCATTTTAGCCTGTTCATGATGCAGATTTTATTGTTCCTGTTGAGATTGATGGCACCATACACCAGGTAAGCAGCTGTCAGCAGTGAATTGTTTCTTTGATAATCCTTCTACAGAGAATGGATGTATGGAATGGTTTTTAATTAGCTGTTTTGGTTCTATTTCTGCGTTGCAATGATTATATATCTTGAATTGAGAACTAGAAGAGTTATTTTTCACGAAGAATGTTCTTTTTTTGTCTTTTTCGTCATGTTGATTTACGGCATGGAAACAAATAAGTTAGCAGTCAAACTTTGCTTGAAAAGTTTGCGATCGCACAACGGAAAGCGCTTATCGACAATTGAGAAACCATTTTAAATAAATAAATAAAAAAGTAGGCCAACCGCTTGGTCGAAGGCTCCTTTTTTGTTAGTTGCTACCATGTCGTAAGTTGTTACCCATGAAAGTTGGTGCCACTCCTTTCCTTGCTTTAATTACCTCTTACCCCCCAGCAGAGCTGGTACTCATTGGATAGACCGCTGAGTTGACTGTGGGCTCATGAACTTTTCTTCGTTGTTTAGGTCTACGTTTTAAAGAGGCCGTTCGTTGATGAATTCTTAAAAAGAATGGGTGAATTGTTTGAATGTGTTTTATTCACTGCAAGTCTTGCAAAGGTAAGGACATCTACATTGCATTCGTTTTCGTAATAAGATATAAATTCTTTTATGAAATGCGTTATTGAACCTGAGAGTACCTTTTTGCTGAAGCAGTTTTGTTCTATTGAACACAGTGGACGGAATGAATTGAATTAAGCTTTAACTGACTATTGAGATTTGTTTATGTTGGAATTTTGTCACTTTTTATTTTATTTTATCGAGTTTAAAATTTGTCTTGGTTCATGGGGGAAAGACAAAGCATACCTAACTCATATACTGCTCCAGTAAAACCTTTCAGTTGAAGAAATTTTGCTCTACCAAAGACCGTGGACCAAATAAGAATTGAATTATGCTTTAACTGACTATTGACATTTGTACATGCATGAGTTTTGCCACTTTTTATTGAATTTTAAATTTGTCATGGTGTATGGAGGAAAGACAAGACACACCTAACTTTATGTTGTTGCTCCAGTAAAGCAAATAGACAAGGCGTTGTCAATAGAATACGGATATATTTTTCTTTAAAAAGCTTTCTGATTTTTTGCTCCTAGCTTCCAAAAAGGGTTAAGCGCATTAGCAATTGGAAAGACCAAATTATATTTGGAAACTTTCGTAACTTTTGGTAAATTATGACGTAATTGCAGCTTAAAACCATACTTTTGAACCGTACTTTTCAATCATTTTGTGATTCCTGGAGCATGAAATAATGAGAATGACCAAAAAATTTATTTGATTATTATTTGCATGATAAGACACAACAAAACTATGCCTCATAAATTTCACTGATTTTAAGCTGCTGCTGGAATATTAAGCACCGTGACAAACACTTTGACCCTTTCTCTACATAACTATAAGACTGTTTGTGACTTTTCAAAGGTTTTAACTTTTCATTTATATACATTTTAAAATGTTATTTTTTGTTCTTCGATGTAGTATGCTGACCCAGTTGCTGATTTGCTAGATCGTTCAGGAATATTTTCTGCTCGACTTTTTAGAGAATCTTGTGTGTTTTATAAAGGAAATTATGTAAAGGTGTGTTGCTAGTTTTTTTCCCTTTCCTTCAACCGTCACACATGAATTATTTATAGCCATCATTTAAAATTGGTAATTATTTCATAATTAAAGATATTTATGAGAAAAGTATTTAATTAGGTTCAAATTAGAGGGAATTTATGTAATCTGTTTTATTTGATATTGTAACTGTGAATTTTACCAGAACTTGATTTGCTCTGGTACCTACTTCAATTTTTTGGCGACTTTATGCTAATTTCGTTAATTTATGCATCATCAACATAATTACACTTTCGCTATTCGAATCCCTGTTATTCGAATTCTGCTTAGTTATTTTGAATCTCTTGGGATTCAGTCGAGTGTTGACTTGAGATCTTATTGTTACACATAAAACAACGAAAACGCAGAAAAGCGAGGCAGGCACTAGGTGTATTTCCTTTTGAAGCATCCCTCGGCACGAGGTTGCTCACTCATTAAGGAAATAATATATTTACATTTAATGGTATTGTTATATATTTATATATTAACATTTTATTTGTTTTCATTTTGGTACCACACGTAACATATATTTATTCTTGAATTAGTTATCTTTTTAGATTATAGTAAAATTATAACATAAGTAAACACAGAAAATCACAAGACATGCACAAATAGTACCGGGTGACCCCAAATAAAACTCCGTTTACAGGGCTATAGCTAGAAATCCGTAAGACTGCAAATCTCAGAATGTGCACAAAACGACGTCCGAAGGACAAACTTAGAGTTTGGGATATCATCCAGTTATCTGCGCTGTGACCACGTTTACCCGTCCGTCCAAAACTTGAAATTAGTTTTAAGAAACATTTTTATCCCCAGCCTCAGATCATGTTTCGAATTATAGAAAGCATGCTTGCTTTAATGACTTGGGAGCTTAAAATTGGAAACAATTAACTGATCAAACTCCCAAGTCGATATATGAGCAAGCAGGTTCTTTTAGATAAAAACATGGACTGGAAATGAATGGTGTTCCTTTATGTTGAATTGAAAACTCACAAATGACTGCAATTTTAATTTATATCTGCTAAACATGATAACAGATGACTGGATGATGTGCCAAACTCTAATTTTGCCTTTCTGACGTGGTTTTGAGCACAATCTGGAATTGTGTAGCCTCGAGGATTTCAAGATACAGCCCTGTAAACGGAGATAGTTTATTGTCACCCGGAATATGATGCTTCGTGTGGTCGTAG
Source organism: Phacellophora camtschatica (assembly GCA_036873815.1). NCBI lineage: Eukaryota > Metazoa > Cnidaria > Scyphozoa > Semaeostomeae > Ulmaridae > Phacellophora > Phacellophora camtschatica. The sequence continues at coordinate 11,904 of JAYJMH010057315.1, read as the reverse complement.
ATAAAATATACATTAGCCTGAAATAAGAATTTCACTAAACGTATCGGGCTTGACTATTAACGAAGGGTCAAGCCACCTACATTTAGTGAAATGCTTATTCTTGGCTAATAAAAATGTTATGTATTTTACATTTTGTGTGGCCTCTTTAATCGATAAGAATAATAGTGTGTGAATTTCCTCCTGAAAATATTATATTTTACGTTGTTCACGAATAAACTTGTTAATCTTTCCGGATGTGAATGGACTAATACGTTTCAATTGAGTATCGATTATAATATGACGCATTTTATCAACAGGACTTGAGCAGATTGGGAAGGGAGTTGGGGAAAGTGTTAATTGTTGACAACTCACCGGCATCGTATATTTTTCATCCAGACAATGCGGTATGTTGTAGCAACTCACTTTTGTATTGATATGTTTTTGCTTATAAGAGCCTGTGGAGCGAGAACCGACAGGCTGAAATTGTGGGAACATTATTTACTTTTATTTACTGATAATTAGGTACTTTTATTTACTGATAAAAAGTAATATGTATTATGCCTTCACGAATTCAAGACAACTTATACAATAGCAATTAAATACAACTGCCATGCTAAGAAAAGTAAGCCATGCTGTATAAAATCTGGGAAGAATATTCACTTCTGCCGAGTAAATTTGATGGTAAATAGGACAACGACGAACCCAATTTTCTGACTAGCAGAAGTTACTAGAAAAACTTCAAAAACCTATACTTATTTTCTAGAAACGACTGTTCTATATTTAAATACTAATCCATGTTTAAAAGAAGACGAAAATACTAAAGAATAAACCATGCAATATTTTTTTTTCTTAACTGTATTGCGCCTGGAACAGCCCTATGATGTTGAAAAATTAAATGGTTTTGTTTCGAAATTACAGTTACTTATTGGCAGGAATTCGTTGTGTGTGTATTTATTTTTAACTACATGTTAGCCCTTTGTTATTTAATGCAGGGGCAATTTTGTTATTTTGTTCATTAAAGAAAGTCTAAAAAGGCTTGTTTGTTTCATTCTTTTAAGACATCCTTTATATTTAGCAAATATTCTGTGTTTTGATATATTTTAATTTTGCATAAACCATGTATGATAACGCTAACGATTTTTTATCATTGCTTTGACGCTTTTCATGCCAGTCATTTGATTCATATAAACACCACGAATGCTGACAATTAGTTGTCAAAAATCGTATAATCCACATTCAGTGCTTCAAAGTTATGTTTTGATGTAATTTTCATGTAAAATCGCTTTGTAATTTGTCTGTTTAGTTTTTGGCAATAAAAAATATCTTGTGTTCGTCAGGCACCAAGTGTTATTGAGTATGTATTTGCCAAATATCAGGATTGGCGAGATATTCATGGCTAAACTTTGAAATAATCACGTAACTTTTGCACGCCCAGATATATTTTCAGCTAAGACATAAATCCTATAAATCCTTTTTTTACTTTACAGCGTCTAACGTAAGCAAGTAAACTTAAAGAGATAAACTCTCTTAAAAATTCTTAAATAAGCCAGAAATTGTCTCTTGAATATATTTTGTTTTACGTTGTTTTTCAATGGCTCATAGTGCCTTTCTCCAATATTTAAAGCGTTCATTAAGTGAATGACAGCAATAGATTTTTGGTCAAGTGACACTGCTAGTGTATAATTTGTTATGCAGTTGATATCTAGTAACTCTTCTTTATTTTGAACTGTTTTGTATATATATATCCAAGATCTTTCAGTATTGATTTAGCTTTGGTTAATTTGAAGAGATTACTAAACTTCGAACCAAGTTTTAATGCAAGACATGAGTTAAATTGAATTTCGTATCATTGAAATTATTCTTACTTAAACTCTTCAGTTCAAATAAATTCTTAATTGGTTCACCTTAATGCTTAAAACTGTAATATCTTCAGAGTAATTAAAAAGTTAATCCTTTCATCTCTGGAAAGGCCATATGGCCTATTGCTAAACAACACAAAACTTCAAAACTTCAAAAAACAGAATTTGCATAATTAAGGTTGACCTATAATGTAGCAACAACTAACTTAAAATTCCCGTCAACCAATAAAACTTAAACTAAAATTCACCTTTTGAGGAAAGTAATATCTTCAGAGTAGTTCAAAAGTTAATCCTTATGGAGATTCATCAGACTTTAGGGATATTGCATTTTTGATCCTGGAATTGGATACTGCAAGCAAAGCTCAGTTTAACTGCCAATTTCTACATTTTTGCTTACAATATTGTCACAATTATAATGATTTTAAAGTCGGTAAGATCGTGTTAATGAAGTTTGGACAAAAATTTGTTGTGGCAAACGTTTTGCTGTCAAATTTCAGATTTGTCGTGGCAAACGTTTTGCTGACAAACTTCAGATTGTTCTATTCCTGTAACTTTCACAAAAACGTGGAAATTCAAAGATTATTTTCCAAATTAATCTTTGTTTACAAAGTCCAGTTCTACTATCAAAAATGCAATTTATTAAAAATAAATTTACGGGCTCGATTGGTTTCCTTAGAGGCTTGATTGGTTTCCTTAAAGGAGAATTTTGTTGAATGGAAAAAAGTAGTTTTCATTCTCCTCTAAGAAAACCAGTTGAGTCTGCACGCAGGTTAAGTTTTAACTGTATTTTACAATCAGGGGTTTTTGAGCTTTGTTTTATTTTGTTTTATCGCAGGTTCCGTGCAACTCTTGGTTTGACGATGAACGAGACAGAGAGCTGTTAGATTTAATTCCTTATTTGGAGTCTCTGCACAGTGTCGATGACGTCGTCGTTTCAATTCGAAATAACCGCAATCGACATTATGATAACTTTTCACACTCAGACGAAGACGGCTAGAGAATCACAGATAAGTTTATTTTGTTTTTATAGTTATTTCATGATTCCGCTTGATTTCGACGAACATATTTGAGATTTGGCCGAAGAGATTTCCAGGAAGAAAATTCTTGTTGAGATACGGAAGTAATCACGGAAGTAATGTAGAGAATTTTCAAATACTTTTTGAGTAAAGTTTCAATTCAAGCGACTTGACGATTTGCACTGTAACGATGAGTTATTGCTTGGTACATTTCATTTTTATATAATTTGATTTTTATAAAACTTTTTATAGATTTATGTACGCAATTTATCATTCAGATAAAAAATGTTGAATGGGTATTATGCTTTGTAACAAGCACGTGTTTTGGAACGATTTGAACCTTAAAGTAACTGCACTTTCAACATGTGAAAGTGTTTCTGCCTCGAAAGGAAGAAAATCAGAAAAAAATAGTTGTCACTCCTAATGAACGCTAGAATTATCACATGCTTATCGCACGGCTGAAGGGCTGAACGGCCGTATCGCATCGCCCCTTCTGCCTTAACCCTTGTGCAGTAGGTCGTATTTTCAGGAGGTAAATGCTGGTAGAACTTTACGTTAATTTCTAAATAAAAGCATTTGTCATCTTTTTCCACAAGTAAGATTTTCCATCCTTGATGCCAACTGAGCCCATGCTGCTATGGATGCTTTCAAAAGTTTCGATTTTAGGCTTTGTGAATATTTGAATACAAATAATTATGCTCTTTTACTGGCAATAGACACTAATATGTTTACTGAAACATATGTGAACGTTAAGGTCTTTGTGGCTAGTTAAGTGGTGGGTTGTATTAAACGAGTTTTGTTCGGACTGAAATAAAACAACCATGGATTTTCAAAGTACGTTGTCATTCTCAGCTTCCGTTGTTTTTCATTGAAATAAATGAATTAAATTTGCGTGCATGGAATCATAGTATTTTTATTGAAGAACCATTTGCTGCATTGCGGCATTGTGGGAGAATGTTGCATTTCGTATCATGTGAAGTCAGCATGGATCTACTACATTAAGAGTCTATTTTAGCCTACCATTTTGTTTTGCATATCTGTCCTTTTGAGGCAAGCGTTCAAAGGGACGCCCGTTATCAATGGGTCATTAACGTTTCGAATGTGTAACAGCATAATGCCCGGACTAGAGCCTAAATTTTGTTTTGTTTTTTGAAAATAAAAACTTTGACATTCACCGTTTTGGTGCAACTAATATGTACGTCTTAGATTTTTTTTGCAATTTTTAGTAGATCAATTGAGGCAATTGTTTAATGCTCATACCAAAGAGTTCTTTAGCATTTTTATACATTCTTGCTATAGTTGTGCTAATCAAGGAGGCATGCAAACAAATTAGACAGCATTCGTGGCTCACTCTGTATTGATGAGAATTTAAATGCTATTTACTGGATGCGTAAACTTTGGCACGGGGAGTATCAATTTAAAAAATTGACACCGGTTTTGCTGAACAAAAGGAAGTTAACTTCAAATTTTTGTGTGCATACTTGCAGATTAATCTACCCCTGTCATGTTTACAATATTTAGTATTGGGCATTGGGTTATATGGCATTATCAGGGGGGTTAAGGAGTTTAAAAGTAGAGAGTTTTTTTTATTATTTTTACGAACCTGTTATGTCATTAAACAAAGCCATTTCGTTTTGATTATATTTGTTCATTAGGTTAAGTAAACGTCTCCGAAATATTGATGGATTCATTGCAAAGTTTTTCAATCAGAGTTTTTGAATTGAATTTTTCTTTGAATATGTTCGTTCGTTGTGATCATGGGACCATGTTCATCGACCACCTGGAATCGAGCTTCGCCTTTGCTATTTATCTGGAAAGGGCTTCTTAATCATGGGTAATTATTTGAAAATTACTAATTCTCATTTTATTTAATGAGATTCAACTGTTTTGCAAAGATTGTTACATGAGTTTGAGACAGATTTTACTAATTCTGGCCGTGCATGAGTGTTGGATTAACCAGATATTTGTAGAATAATTTTTACATATAATCGCTTCATTACAGTAGTTTAATTTTTAAACCTTTTGCCTGTTGCAGACACTCAAATCTTTATTAAAACATGTGAACTAAGGTTCTTTATTACTGGTAATGGGTGAAGATTTTACTAATTCTGGCCGTTAATGAGTATTGGATTAACCAGATATTTGTAGAATAATTTTTACGTAAAATCGCTTCATCACATTAATTGAATTTTTACACAGCTCTTAAAATACCCAATGAAAGGTAAATACTTTATATAATAAATTTTATATTCGACTTTTAAACTTATTGTATGCTTAAAAAAAATCGATTGCAATTAGACGTATTTTCACATATGTTACCGTGTTCGTTTGTTCGTTTATGCATTGTTATTGTGTAGGATATTATCGTTTCAATAGGATATTTTTGTTGACTTGTAAAATTTTTCTGTTGTTCATTAAAATCTATGCCGTTGGATGCAGTTGCAGATTGGGAAGGCATTGAAGAATAATTACAGTAAATCCCCGTTATTAAGAAACTGGATATTTAGCTTTTGCTTCAGTGTTTATCAAATCATTCCATTGTTCTTATCTTGCTCTCCTAAAGGTTTTGAGCCTCAGTTTCTTATTTTGCAGTTTCTCTATAGCTGGGATCTATTGCATTTGATAAAAAATTGCTATGGAACGCTGCTGTTTTTACATTATTTGGGGTTTGCTAAAGCCGCTTCAGCCATCCCTTGTTCCAACAGCACTGCAAATAAAGTGTTTGGTTAGGTTAGGCTTAAAGCGTGATTTCAATTATTGTTTGAAACTTTTTGGAGTTTTTTAAATAACCACTACTCACGCCTGGATTTATTTTTGATAAACAAGTAAATTTTATCTTAAGCTTCCATTCTGCATTGGGTATCACAGGCAAGTCAACTTTAACCAAGAAATAAACTTTGCGAAAATCTCTAAAACAAATACACGTTTTTTTTATAAGAAACCAAGCTTAGGCCTTTTCTCTCTTTGTCTCCCCCCCTCTAAATGTGACATTTCATGTTGTTTAACAATTAGTTGTATGGCCTTTCCAGGGGTGACAATGTTAACTTTTTAATTGCATTGAAGACATCAGCAGCTTTTGTTGGATCTTGGGAAATTGTTGCGATTTTTAGCATGAAGTTTGATGCAATAATTTTAGCAGTTTTAAAAATTCCATGGAGGTATGACCAGACCTTTGTTGTTGGAAAACATAGTTTGATCAGTTGTTTTTGTTAGGATAACATAGGAAAACAGCTTTTTGGTCAGTTACTCAGTAGTGTATTATTTCGTTCCTCATATGCTAGACTGTGCTGTAACTTGTTGTCGCACAAGTCAGATCTTCTTTATTCAAAATTCTGGAATTTACTTCTTTTTTCTTTCAATTAAGTTTTACATTGTCAAACAAATTGTTTAAATTTTCAGAAACTTTTAAAAATCAAACATTAAAATTTTATTTTTTTAAATCGGTGCCTCTTTCGAATGGCTCTTGATAAAGTAGAAAACTTGCATAAAGTGAAAAGAGTCTTTTTATCTCTTTCATTTCTAAAAGGGCCGTATGGTCCATTTCTAAATGACATAAAACGTTGTAGTTTCAGGAGGTAAATACCGACGGAATTTCCACGGTCATTTAAGATATTTCAACGTAAAATTATATTTCCAATTAAGTTGACTTGTTTGTGTTACCTCTGCAAGGTGAAATTTCACCCTTTCATTCACCTCCTGGAATGACCTATGGCTAAACAGTATGACCCATGGCTGAACACTACAAAACGTCATGTTTTCTGGGGGGTAAGTGCAGACAGAAATTTATGTTAATTTCTGATATTTTAATGTAAGTTTATCTTTTGAATTAAATTAGTTTGTAAGTGCTACCCCCCTGTAAAATGAAACTTATTTAGGATTTGCCTGTCTAGCAGAAATAAATCCGAGCGTGAAAAGGTTAATTTATCGTTTTCCGGACATAAAATAAATCCGGACATAAAAGGGTTGAAATTGTTGAAGGCTCTTCTTTAAGGTTAAAGGTTTAGGACACAAGGAAACGAGGACTTGCGGAATAAGTCAATTGTTCTCAGCTTTTAAATCAAGCTTGTGATCTTTCAGAAGCACATGATCTTTTTCTGTCTGTTTGTGAAAATTTTTCGTTTCTCGTAAAATATGAAAAACGTTTTACCAATTCAAACTCAAATTGAAATGTATTAAAATACTCCTTGCACAATCGTTCAAAATAGTATTTGTAAATGTTTTTTATCGCCAATTTTATCACCGTCGTGAGATAGTGTGTAATATTTTCCAGTCATTCATATCCATTTCTATATGAGTTTCGTAATATTAAATAGTCATTTATAATTAAATTTTTTACCATTAAATGCCACTTATGTTTCGTATGAAAACAAAAATGTCTTTTTCAATTTTTTACCATTTGTAAGACTGTAAATTATCAAGATACATATGACAAATCAGTTGTTATTTTTCTGCTTCTTTCTGCTTCTTACAGATCCAGAGATTTCAATGAGGTATACTCGAGGGTGATTTCTGCCAATTTCCACAACATGTCTTGAAATTCTCGCACCCCTCTGGATCCGCCCCTGGGATAGTCGGTAACAGCTTGCTGTGGGGTCGTATTTAGTATTTATTAAATTATCCTTTTAAGCGTTTTTTTTTTATTGTATTAAGTTTTGGTGTAAAATAAAAGAGGTCTTGGCAGAAAGCCATCATATTCTTTGTGTGTACTCACGCTGGCGAACCTTTGTGCCTGGTGTGGTGGATACGAACATTGGATAGGGACATGCTTGATTATATGGTGGGTAGAGGTTCACCGGTTCGCCAGTGTGGCGCTCGCTCGAAAGGAGTATTCAAGACAATGTCTCGCACTGAAACTTGGACTTGCTACAAGTCTCGCCCGGTAAGATTGCCCGAAAAAGAAAGAGATAGTCCGAAAAAAAAGAGAGCGATCTCTCTCTCTCTTTTTTCGGGCGAGACTTGTAGCAAAAGATATTAATTTTACATTTTCCATTATGAAATGTTTATGAGCACTGTACCGTTAATTTGTTATGGTGACGTCATATCACTAGATCTGACCTCTGACTCATTCAGACAAATTTTCGATCAATCTGAAAACGAGGTTTCAGAAATTTTCTATTTTCATCAACTTCATCATAAAACAAATTCGTCTCGTCTTCATTCAAAGAGGTTTCCTGGCTTGGTGGAAGTGATAAAGTAAAATTTTAGCAAATTTTTTTGAATCTTGGCATTTAAAGAAGTCTTTCGAAGCTGTCTACATTTATTTCAGTTGATTTTTGACAGTTTATGTCGGGTTAGAACGACAGCAAACTAAATAAAGGAAATAGAAAAGAAGGTTGGGCAACCACAGAAGAGAACAAGAAAAGAGATGGAGTGGTTATTTGGAAAGAAAAAGACTCCGGAACAAATGCTGAGGCAGCATCAGCGCTCATTAAACCGTGCAATTAGGTATAATGAATACGTGTTCTGAAGATAGATAAACGAAATTTACATTTTATTAATTTCTCAACTTAGTTAGACTACTGGACGAATTTTTTGTGTTTGTTTGATGATGGATGGTGATAATGATGACAAAAGGTTAAATGCTAAGATAAAAAGAGGTCAGTTTTAATGAATGATTTCCCCCTGATATAAAATTAGATTAATTAGGAAGGGAAGACTCCCAAGTCAATTTTGTCACTGCAAACATCCAGACTGGAACAAAATGTCATGTGTGCAACTGAAGAATTTTGCTCCCAAATCATGCAAAAATTTGAATAAATGAACTCCCTTCTCCAAACATCACCATGACGCTTGCCATGATAAAATCGATTTGTGAATCTTCCCTTTTAGGGCATATTTTGATGCTCCAAGCCTGCCAGATTGGAAAGTTTGTTTTTTTTGCACACTTTGAATTCAAGGACTTACTTAATGAAATGGCTATCCATGAAAACAGTACAGCACAATTTAATAAAGCAATGCAAATATAGTTTGGCAAGCCCAAAAGTGGCATGCAGGCTCCTAAATTTTTCCTGGGTGGAAGCCTCTGGACCTCTATGTTTCTGCTTGCTATCTTTTTCTGGAAACCTTCCCTCCTGTTCAGGAATTTCCTGCACATCAAACCTAGTGCTGCTGGAATTAAAGGCAACTTTTTTTGTAACATTGCTCACTTGCTTCAAGCATTACAAGATTTGGTGCACACCAGATTTTGGGAAAAATTCTGCAAAGACATGACACACTTATTGTCACAGACCTTAGGTTTTAAAATGTTTGCAAAGTAACAGATATTTGTTACACATGGAATCAATCAATTGATCAACTAATTACACAACATATTAGACAATTCTTTCTTAATGTTTCAAATAAATTAATGTTTCACAAAATGAATAAGTTGTGAAATGTTGTGTTTTGCAACTGAGATTAAACCATTCTGTTTAAAATCTGAAAATTCAATATTTTTTTGTTGCCTTGTGTGTTTAGAAACAAATTTAAGTCTTCAATCATCAGAAAAATGAAACCAAACTTTGCAACAAATAAAACATGGCATAATTATTTATTGTAAAGATTTGAGTTGAGGTTTATGGTTAAGTTGAAGTTGAGGTGGTTTTGAAAATTTGTTTTAGAATAGCACTTTGTAACTTGTTTTGACATCAAAATTTCTCTGCTGTATGCATTATATCACATCAAATGCACAGATTAATGTTTGAGTTACTGTAGATTTTACTTAATTTTACAGAGATCTTGACAGAGAAAGAACAAAAATGGAGAACCAAGAAAAAAAAGTAATCAATGACATTAAGAAAATGGCAAAGGAAGGCCAAATGGTTAGTTTAGTAATACTGTACATTTTGCTATTCCTATGAATGCTTGATCATTGTAGATTTTTGGGGTATTCATTTCAAGGTATTTTAAACTCTTGTTGATAGTGGAATTCAGATATGATAAACTTTCAATTTTCTTGCAACTCTCAATGAAGCAGGGCTGCATAAACCACTGGGCACTTCATGTGCCAATGCCTAATCACTCAGAAAAAGTATTGACCTAAAATATTGAAAATAAATTGATATCAATAAATTGGTATTAATCATCAAATATTACAAATAAAGATTTAACAATTACATTGAAGATAACAGCAGGGGTATGTTGTACTGGATTCCATTTTACATTCTATCAAAATCAACAATTAGAGTCTATCAAAATTAAACCATTGAATGCAATGCATTTTGGTGAGATGTAATGCGGTCGGATGCAATGCATTTTATTGCCATGCAATGCATTTTTGGGAGATGCAATGCATTTTTGTGAGATGCAATGCATTTTGGGGAGATGCAATGCATTTTGCATGATTTTCTATTGTTAATGCAGGGTTAAATTTGTATTGATGGATAAATATAATTTTATTTTGGAATGAGTTTTATTTTTATGATTTTTACGACAGGATGCTGTGAAGATAATGGCAAAAGATCTCGTACGAACAAGAAGATATGTCAAAAAATTCATTTTGATGAAAGCTAATCTCCAAGCAGTTTCTCTAAAGATTCAAGTAAATAATTTTATTTTTATGATTTTTACGGCAGGATGCTGTGAAGATAATGGCAAACGATCTTGTAAGAACAAAAAGCTATGGCAAAAAATTCATATTTATGAAAGCTAATCTTAAGGCAGTTTCTCTAAAGATTGAAGTAAATAATTTTTGTCAATTATTATTATCATTTATTATGTACAGACCTTGTTTGAAGTTGTGCACCATTGTTTTTGCACTGCTCAAAGTGCTGGTGAAAATGTCAGAGGATTGTTTTTATTTTTTGTTGATTTTAAAGTTTACCTTTTAAGAATCAGCTATGCTTGATATATGAAACACTTTATCATGATATGTAAGCCGTAATTAATCTATAATTAGAAGCTTTCAAAAACATTTTTTTTTAAATTAATTACAGCTTACATCACATTGACCAACTTAGTAGGGTTATTTGATGTTTTTTGTACAGCACAGGCCATTTGTATTAACACAATTTTTCTGCCTGAGAATTCTTGTGAGAGTTTTAAATTTTGACAGTGACAGATTCATTGCAGATATAGTAACACTCATTGGTGACAATCTTACTGACAACACAAATAATTCATTCACACAAAGTGACGGTTTTTTAATGCTCCATTAGTTTTCTTACAACCTTCTTAAGAATTTGTAAGAATTCTTATTGTGTTAAGTTACGAATGCATTTTAAATAGTATTGTAATTTGCAGGTTTTTTTAAAAATTATGTACTGTATGTACATTCTTATCTTTATCTTGACGTTTTCAGTGTTATATAACACAATTTCTTAAGGAAACTATAATCCTAGTTTTCTTTCCTGTTATATTCTTAGAAATTTTTGAGAATGTTGTTCTTTTACAGTTTATTTAGTGATGTAGTGTGTGTAAATTATTCTGTCAAATTGATATGGAATTAAGAGGTGGTTTATCCTTTGGATGCAAATAACTGATAATATAATTTATTTTATTTTTATTTCCAGACTTTGAGATCCAATGATGCTATGGCTAAGGCTATGAAAGGGTGTGCAAAGGTTTGTTTTCAATAATTTTGTGCAGATACATGGTGACCCAAAAGACTTTCTCTCTTTGTCTGGTTATACAAAGTCAGGCAGTTGACCGATTGTAGCTATTCAAACATTGTTTCAAGTCTGAAACATTAACTTAGATTTTTCCTATTTTTGGAAATTTTTCTGATTTTTAAAATAAGTCAAACATAATAGGAATAAAATATTTTATCTGTTTGCAAAGGTAAAAAACAGTTTTTAAATTTTTGCTATGAAGCCAGTTTGTGTATCATGAAACTTTGTTTAAGTGTACTTTTTGTAGTATTATTTTGGAACCCTCTTTGACTGATTATATAAAATTGGAAGACTGACCTATTAAACCGATTCAAACATTGTTTCAAAGCTAAAACGTTAGCTTTGAAACAATGTTCGAATCATGGCATGAAAAAGCACCCAACTGTGTGACCAATGGTTGCAGAAAATGTTTTCAAAAAATGATCTTGCAGAAAATTTGTAGGCAAAATTTGTTTGTTTGCA
>JAYJMH010057304.1:0-12699 GCA_036873815.1 Phacellophora camtschatica | reverse complement strand
GAATGAATGAATGAATGAATGAATGAATGAATGAATGAATGAATGAATGAATGAATGAATGAATGAATGAATGAATGTATCAATGCATGAATAAATTAAAATAAATGTACGAACGTATAAATGTATGCGCTGTGTCAGTAGCTTTATTTTGCAGAGACAACAACAAAACTAGAACACTTTATGGGGAGAGACAGATTTATTCTTGCAAGTACCAAGACTTAACGGGGTGTAAAGGTTATAAATTGAAGTTGAATATTTTGAGGTAGAATATTTTTATGCTATATATCAAGAATGAAATGACTTGTTTGCCGCTTGTTCCTAGTCGTTTCTGATTGGCTGAAAGTGCAACTACGCACTCCAAAAGTGATCCATAATGTTGATCTATGACGAAATATTAACAACGGAAAAATGAATTTTCCAGGAAAAATATTTTACAAAAAAGCTTTGAGAACATGTGTTAGAAATTTTGATTTTTCGAAATTTATAAAATAATTTGTTCTACAATTTCTTTGCCGAAGTTAATTTTCTGAAATTTTCTCAGCCAGAACATTTTGTTACTGACTTGATTGCCCGTTGTTGGTTGAGAACTTGAAACTTGCGCAAATACTGACAATTTCGCATTCATTTTTGGATGCTTTAATGTGTTAAAATTTCAGCTGCCTATTAGACTTTCCCCCGATAAAAATTAAATTTTGGTATGCCCGTATAGTGTTAATGCGATGCAGGTTTCCTGTTATAGTAACTGTACACCCGCCGGTGCTTCTCGTATTGTGTTGCAAGGTCAGTTGTGCAGAAGTTGATAAAAACAATTGTGCTCTTTGAAAGAAAAAGATGATTTGAGACAATCGTGCTCTTTAAAAGATAAAGATGGGTTGTTATTTTCCAAACAACGAGAGAATAGACCTATTTTTTACTGAATAAAGGGGCCCGTCCAGGGATTATAGCGCTCCGCGCTCCATCGATTTTTTTTCTTGACTCCACGCTCCAGCAATAATATTAGCGCTCTTCCGATCCATGTAATCTAAGTTTGTTTTGGTCATTATAGATATTTGGGTGAGACATTTTTCTCACCCGATAGCTCAGAAGCCATCTTATTATCGTTGATCCTAATGCCACGACTTTTACACCGTTATTGCAAACTGTGGGACTTGAATTTGTTACTACACCTAAAAAGGTTGAGCAGAGCAGCATCTTTCATCCCTTTTCTACCTCTGAAAGAAAATATGCTACCAGACTACCATCACTTCTTTTCAGAATTTAATCGGTCTTGAACAAAATAAATTGACCGTGCCACTTTGTAAATCCCCCTACGTGCCATTTGTTTCTTCATGAGTAACTTCTGAGATACCAAATAAATTTGGCCCAAATCTCAGTTCCAGGCCTCGTTTACATAAACCGGGTAGTTTTCGCCCTGCCTCACTTGAGCTCAACCTACCTCACTTAAAAATAGTTTGCTTTTCTCGAACTCAGGGCAGCTCTGATCTAAACACTTTCAGCGTTTCAGTGTAAAACGAGTTAACCCTCCGTTGCCAGTTGGAGCTTCCCCAATAGTTCACGTAAACGGCACCAGAGGTGCTGTTCCTATAACAAATAAGCGTGTAGGCCTATTTAATTCAACACATATTCGTTCATAAGTCATTATTTAATTCGCTACACATTTATATTTCATCAAACAATCATTAACGATATTACGCTATTTTTATCAGGGTACGGAACACTCTTCGTTACCTTGGCAGTTGTCATTCTTCTTGCGCTGTTGTTAATCGGAATACTAAAGTTTCTACGCGCAGGTGCAAAGCGAAGGCTTGCAAATGAAGCTGGATATTCGAAAGTTCAAACCAAAGAAATGATAGAAGGATCAGAGACCCAGCTGGAACCTGACACAAAACATTCTCGAAATTTTGTTGACAAATTCAAAAGCAGATTGGCGAGCGATCGAAGTAATGTATCATGGGACAGTGCTCCGGATTTTGATCTAGCAGAATTGGACACAAAAGGACATACAGTGACTCTCATCAAAGAAACTTACGCCGAGACTTGTGTTTCGGATGTGGACGGAGCAAATAGCGAGAAAGATTCCTTGTCCAATTTTGGTGAGGGAGATTGGCGGGCAAGTCTAAGATCAGATATTTTGACGCGCCAACCCACTTCAGCGAGAATTCAAATATCCCTTGTTTACAGTTTTGAAAAGAAATATATCGCGGGAAAGATAACGAAGATAAGTGACATGCCTTCGCCCGACGACGGCGGTCCTAATCAAGTGAAGATTCATTTAGTGTTGTTACCTGCAAAGAAGTACATATTGAAAACAAAATACCATAACATTAAGGTTGTTGCGAAAATAGATGATTATTACAAAATGAAGTTCAAGACGCTTCCTGACCCAGAAACATCGGCGATTCGGTATCGTATTTACGGGCGCAAGCTCAAATTCGGCGTCCCGGCAAGAGAGAAATGCCTCGGAGAGGCGTGCGTTGATTTAGCTGAAGTAGCAAGCTCACGAGGAGGCATCACGATGTGGAAAAGCATATTACCAAAAGGAATGTCCAGAGCTGTTGAATTTCAGAGTTGATGGAAAGTTAACGAATTGATGAATATATTACAGAAACTAAATCTCAAATTTGTAAGGCAACGGTACACATATTTTTTTTTTAAACTTCTGTTATGAAAGTTTCTTAATGTTCCGCAAATTAGTACAGAAAGTTTTTGAAAGTTTTTTGAGCAGTGAAAGATAAACGCGATAGCAGAAATACGTTTTCCTGTTTCAAACTAAGGAATGTAACTATAATTAGCCTTTCAGGTGCAGTCAGTTTTCCTTCATTTCTAAGAGAAAATACGAAGTTACATTGCAAAGGTTACGAAGAACAAAATTACGGAGAACCAAAATACGAAGAAAAATAAAATTTATTAAGTTTCTTGATGTTTTAAACAGTACTGAAAGTTTCTTAACTTTTCAACAGCTCCAGCACTGGTTTCTTATGAACTGGTTTCTTTAAATGAAAATGTGTGTAGTTGACCCTTATTTGTAGTTGAACGTACGGGAATTTATTTTTAACTTTCAATTAGAAACGGAAAATAAAATTTCAGAATGAGTCTGAAAATTGTTTTGGCAGGATCTTACCTGCCTTTTAGGGATCCCAGAAAGGTGGGCTGGCTCACCTTTCAGGGAATACAAAGATAGATTTCCGAATTTCAGTTGAAAATGAAATTGACTTATAACAGCAAACACCATCTTTAGGCATATGACAAATAACAATGTACACTTGGTTCTTAAAGTTTCTTTGAAAATGTGAATTTTAAGAATGAATGTCATATACCTAGCGATGGTGTTGTCCTTTTATCTCCACCAAGGATGTAGCTCAAACCCTTGTAACAAGTAAGATGAGTATACTAGACTTTTAACCAAGTTCATCATTGGTATTTAGAGTAATATTACTCCCTGATATTTAGCGAAGTGTAATGGTAATAATCATTTTATTTATTTAATTAATTTTGTTAGTTAATCTGCTGTACCTTTAGTTAATAAATTTTGTTAGTTAATCTGCTGCTTGACAACTCAGGAGTCTTGAAATATTCAGAGGTCTGGAGACGACGGAACAGGTCAAAAATAAAATATCCGAACGAAAACTGGACAAATGCTGTAACTAAGGACAATCAAAACGAATCAATGCAGTTATGGGGATTCCGCAAAACAGTTGAATTGGTGAATTGGTTTTAACTTTTGAGCAACTTCGTTTCTCGGTTTCTCCGCAAGGCAGATTCCTTGTAAAACGTCGCTGCAAGCGAAATTTTCCGCACGGTGAAAATTAGGCTTTACGATAGCCACACTGTTTTATAGATAATTTTATATATTTCAGTTCGAAAATTTAGCTACGGATAACTAAAGAAAATTGACGTTAACATTCAAGTTTTGAGTTCGGGCTTGTTTACAATCATCCTCACTTTCCAGGCTATGAGATAAGACTCATTTCAGCGTGCATTTGTTTGTGTGAGACAAAATCTCCCTTTCTGGACTTGCCACGAGGCTTCGTTTATCGTTTGGTTTGTAACAAATAATCAAACAAACAAAAATAACCAAAAACAAAATCTAGTGACAATTTCACTCACATTCTAAAAACGAGAGAAAACTTCATGTATATGGCTATGTTGACATCATTTGGAGCCCTTATTAGTCCAAATCTGATCGGGGTCTCTTTAACTATTTGTTCAAATGTCACATGGAGACAAGTTCACAATGCATTTGTACGCAAAAAGAAGATTCAGTCATCAACAACAACGTATCAGACGACTTGAAAATATATCAAGATGCCTAGTAAATTTGCAAATCAAATTTCTTACATATTAAATTTGTCTAAAATATTAAATTTGCAAATCAAATGTCTGTCAAGTGTCTCATATAAACATCGCAATTTTTTTTCATATAAACATTGGCCCAAGGCGAAGTTTCCCCGAGGACAATTACCTTTTTATAGACATATTTTTAGCAATCTGTTTTATAGGCCTTAAGCCTCGTTGATTATGGACAGTTATTTAAAAATTAATATTTTTAATTTTTTAACAGTTTGAAAATTTATATTTTTTAACCATATTAATTTTATTTTGTCATTTTTATCCATTGCTATGGTCAGAATTCAGGTGCTGAGTTTTTCATAAAGTGGTTTCTTAAAAGCTGTACTCTAACTACCTCATCGGCCCTTTTTACGTCGGCCCTAATCTAACGCTGGTAATTTTTACGCCGGCCCTAATTTAACGCCAGCCCTAATTTAACGCCGGTCATGTTTACGCTTGCCCTAATTTAACGCCGGTCATTTAACGCCGGTCATTTAACGCCGGCCCTAATTTAACACCGGTCCTTTTTACACCGATCCTAATTCAACGCCGGCTCTAAGTTAACGCCGGCCCTTATTTCACCAGAAGAATTTTGGCTTACCGCCAATTAGGGCTGCTTCGTATGAAAGTGACCAGATAAGAAAAATGAAAAGGCGTGTTTTTTGATAGACTGCGTACAGAATTAATTCTCTTAAAGTCTGTTCGCAGGCTAGTTTTTTGACTGCTATGTTATATTATCATTATGTAATTTGTTCGTATTTTCAAGCCAAGATTTCTCAAACATCAGCTTACGATACCAACTTATGTGTTAAAAGGCTTTTTGGGTTAGTTTTGACTCTGTATCTTCCAAATCTTAGTGAAGGTTTCTGCAATCAGTGGACAAAATTTAAACCCTGTCTTATAAAAGTGTTTCTTACAGAAATTGAATGGATGACATAAAAGGAGCTTGGGAAAAAAGTTATGAAATAACGCCGCTTTGATCTAAAATTGTATTATTTTGACCCTTTTTACGCCGAGTCGCTGACGTAAAGGGCTGACGTAAAAATGGCCGATATAACGCATGAAATAATTTCATGCGTTATTGTGTGTTACCACACCTTAAATATTGCATTGAATAAAATGCAATCATGCATAGCTTGTAATACATAAAATAAAACAGAGGACAGTCATACTTTTTTTTCTAAATCTTCG
Source organism: Phacellophora camtschatica (assembly GCA_036873815.1). Taxonomy (NCBI): domain Eukaryota; kingdom Metazoa; phylum Cnidaria; class Scyphozoa; order Semaeostomeae; family Ulmaridae; genus Phacellophora; species Phacellophora camtschatica. The sequence continues at coordinate 7,179 of JAYJMH010057304.1, read as the reverse complement.
TTGGTTGGAGGTTGGTTGCTGAAAGAATACTGGGCCTAAAAACAACAGGTGAATTAAAAAACCCCAGACATTCAGCATTTTAATCCAGCAGCTTTTGGGTATTGCCTGGACAGAGAAGGAATACTTAGAGACAATAGGCTGCAAATAAATGAAAAAGATATTGTGTGATGCTGTATTCATTTCCATTAAAAGACGCACACTCGAAATTTCATTGAATTATAATCACTTTTGAGTTTTTTATTAGAATGAAAAATAAACGAGGGCGGGGGTAACAAAACGAAAATATTTCCTTTTCTTTTCGTCGGACTTCTTCAAAGCAAGGCGTGTATAAAATGGTTGTGGGTTAAAGGGCAAACACAAATACAAGGACAAAAACAAATAAACGTAAAACCCCGCTACCCTCTGGCCAGCGCAGCGCTGGAGTTGAGGCCTAAAACACAAAAGGATACTTAGAGACAATGTGCCGTTATTTTATTCAAATTTAAATTAATTTTGTCGCGTCCCGTCACACCAGCGCAGCATCGTACCAGTTGTTAAAATTAATACGTAACTGGGGTCTCAGTAGTCTTGCTCGAAGACTATTTCGTTACTTTTCTCGCCTAAAATTCCGTCGAGCTGCAGGGGAGACGAAAGGGAATTGTGATGAAGGGAAGGAAGGAAAAAACCGAATAGTCTTCTCATGCCTTCTCTCCTCCGCAATTCCCTTTAATAGTGTTAGAGCAAGACTAAGGTCTCAGCAACACTTTAACTTTTGAAAACTGCAAATCGTTGAAATTATAAAAAGGCTACACAGTAAACACAATTTATGTTAACGCCAATGTTATTTTCCTCTAAAATTAAAAATCAAAAATGCCAAGTTCTATTAATCTATTAACTAATCTAACACAAGCAAACTATTCAACTATGGATGATACATTTTTGTAGTTTATGAAATAAGCATGAAAACCGAAAGGGAAAAACAAATGCAAAAAATGAGAAGAAACGAAAACGATTATTTTTTCGATTTCTTTTCTTTTTTTGAACTGGGTTTCTCCCCTTCATTTTCGCTGTTGTTGTTGATGATACAGAGAGTATAGCTAGTCTAGGCTAATTCCACCCATTTTTATTATACGATTCACCAACAACAGAAAAAAGAGTCACGACATGAAGAATGATGAGAAAAACAGGGGCGGATCCAGACGGGTGCGAAGGATGTTCGAGCACCCGTCAAAATTCGAGAAATTTTGTGAAAAATGGGCAAAAAGACAAACTATTGTCTCAATGTCCCCCCGCCAGCACCACTCCTTCAAATCTCTGGATCCGCTCCTGCAAAAAATATTCAAATTCTGAAAGCTAGAGCACCCCGAGCGCCAACGTCAATGAAATTGATATCTTTAAGTAGGCCCAATTCATTTTGCAAATTTATATCGAGCCCAGGCTATATTATCATAAAATACAAGCACCAGAATTTGTTTGGGTAGATTTGGGATAATCCACAATACCTTTCATTCTTAGAGAACACCCTTGTAATTTGACTTGCCCAAGTCTCAGTTTTGTGCTGTCCAAAAAAAACCAAAAAAACTTCTTCGCCTGACCTCTAAATTACCTTTTTTCTAGTTTTTAGTTTCGCTTTTTTTTAATCTCTTCATTCACGGCCGTGGAATGAGTTTTGCAAATAGAAGTCTGGTATCAAAAACATTCTTGATGACGGTCACCCAGAAACGGAATCACAACAAATTGGTATTTCTTGTTGGGCTTGTATGTAGAAGAACGGCAAGGGAAAATTTACAAGGTTCCAAAAATAGGTCGTTGGGAAATGTCAACGTTTTCCAAAATAAAAAGGGATTTTGTTGCATATGATCCCGTTTTATGGAGATTAGCATCCCCAAAGCTGCAAAGATGAGAAAATTGCCAGAACAAATTGGACTGTCTGATAGGGAAGGCTTGGTGATCTGTTTCAAAAATTTTCTGCTGGAAGAATTCAAATGACGATGTATTCTGGAAAAAGCGTTTCGTGGAAAGCGTGCGTGTATATTCTTCCGTGCGCGTATCTTCTTCCTCGCGCTTCAAGGAAAGCGTGCCTATATCTTCTTCCTAATTATATTTCTAAACCTCAAAAATAATTTAGAAATTGCATATAGCTTTGCTAAATGCTTGTGTATTCAACAAAATTTAGCGAAAAAGTTAATCGTAAATATAAAAAGAGCTACAAAAATATAAAAATTAAAGAAAACAAGAACAAAATAAACTCATTTCCCCCTGGAGACACCTTATGGCACAACGTGAAACAGCACAGATTGAAGAAATAACGGGGGGTAAATATGATAGCCCACTAGACTGGAAATGTTAGAGCACAAATTCTGGACTTGAAATTCATAAATTTTCGGGGATTGCTGAAACAAGGTTTAAAGAGTTATAGTATTGAAGTCTGAATTTGCCATTGTTTGATTGCTCGAATTACGATTATTTGAATTACGTCCAGAAATACTCCTGTATTACTCTGAGTTGTAGTATAACCTTGCAAGTCTACAACAGACACCAAAAGATTTATTGATGCCTTTAGCAGCTAATAATTTAATATGTGTACACCCCCTGCAGATGCTCACTTATCAAGTAATTTACATACATGTTCAGATTACTTTCAGGGGGTCATGAGTTACAAAAATAAATAATTACAAAAATAAAAACAAATAATGATTTCACTGAGTATATCTGTTACAAATAACCAAATTAATCTAATTGCGTTTGTCATTGTTTACATCTTGACTGTCAGTGTCAAGCTTGTGACAAAGTGTGATTGGAACTATGAAGAGAATAGCACCTAAGGAATAGCAAATTTTTGGTCCAAATGTCCAATATATGGAACACATTAAAATTGGGCCAATTGCTCTTGCAAGGGCACCGGCTGATCTGAAAATTCCTAACATTTCACCACTTTCAGAAATTGCAGACTTGTTTGAGAATATTGCTGTAAGACATGGGATGACTGATGCTGCTCCAAAGGAATAGAACAACAATGCAATGCACAGTGATGCCAATGAACTTCCAAGGGCAATTATTATCATACATGGAATCATACAGAGCATTCCCATCGTTGCCAAGCGTTTTTCGTTGCCATGTTTTACCCTTCGCACGTAGCCTCCTTGTATCATCAACATTGAGAAGCCAATGTAGAGAAATAACATTCCTTGTTGCTTACTCTGAAAACCATAACGCTCATGTGTCAAGAAAGTCAGAGTAAATTCAAGGCCAGAAAAAAATAAAAGATAAATGAAATGAATGAGTGTGAGCCTGCCCTTTGTTGCAATGTCATTTCCAGCTGATGTGGTAAAGCAAGATTTAAACAAAGACTTTGGGTTTATTAACCTCAATGCAAGGCTAAGCCTATCTTTAATGCTGAATGAAAGAGACCTTTTGGCTGTTTCTTCAAACATAAAAATTGTCAAAATAATTGCCAGAACTTGAAGTGTGAGTGAAAACAGTGCAGGTAGATAAAACGGATTTCCAACGCTTTTTGCTGGCAAACTTGCAGCAACTGTTGCAAAATAAGCTCCAAAAAGTGGTCCAATTATGAAAGCAAAGGCAAATGAAATTCCAATGAAAGCCATTCCTTTTCCCTTTGTTTCCTTCGTGGTGACATCTGACATTGCTGCAGTGAAAATTGTAACTGAGCCTTTGCTTATGCCTCCTATTACCCTGGAGATAAGAAACATCAAGAAGGAATCCGATTTAAGCCAAACGAAATACGACACGGCAGTCCCAACCATGGAAAACAGCAGCACTCTTTTCCTTCCAAAAATATCAGACAACCCTCCAAAGAATGGATTGCCAATGAACTGCAAAAATGAAAACAATGAGCCAAGCATGCCTCCCACCAAAACACTGTTATAACGTGCCGATTTGGGGACATTTAGTTTATCTTTCGTCCAATCAAGTATATCCAGCCAAGCTGTTAATAAAGACTTCCCTTCATGATTGGGTGCACTAGCTTCAGCGTTGGCGAAGTAAGCCAAAATTGATGGAAGCAAAGGCAAAATTGCTGTGAAAGCAATAAGGTCCAGCAACAAAATGAAGAAGATTCGAATCATCAATCTCGGCTGTCCTGTAGCCATTTTGTTTTGCGAATCAAAAAGCAGCTGCTGGTAAAAATAAACTACACTGCTGTGGCTGTGTGTGATGATGCACATCAAGCAAATGTGAAACCTTTTTGTAAACAGGAAGTATTGTCCAGCATTTTGAATTAGCCTCTCTTACAATGGCACATGCAAACAAACGTTCATTCCGTTTTATATCTCCTCGGGTCGCAATGGAAACTTACTTTATTATAATGGAATAATAAAACAATAACAAAACATTAGTAAAATAATAAATGATAGTAAAACATTAGTAAAAATAGATCTTCATTTTGGGCAAATTATTTTTATTTTTGAGTAACATTGACAATTGCTGAATTTTTTAAAATTCCTTTCTTTAACAACAATAAACCACCTGTAAGAAACTGTAATAGCCTCTTCCAGAAAATTAAGAAACTCTACTAGAAAGGAAATAATGTTAATCAATATTTTTAAATTGACTATATTGATTAATGTATGACGGAACGGGTGACTATGTTGCCTTAGTAGTCATGAGATAGAGTCAAAATGATGCTCGTGTAAATGAGACATAGAATGTATATAGAGGTCGGTCCTCAGTTAAGAAACTTTTGCATACACAGCAAATCAAAATGATGAAAATCAATACTATAGGTGGCCAAACGACTAGACTTTTTACTAGATTTTCTGTATGGTAAAAAGTCTAGTGAAAAATCTAATCGTTTGGCCGGGGCTTTATCGTGTCATTTCTGACAGGCTTACCTTGTGAAACAGTTGCACCTCGCAGCGACACAGTAAAATTTCACACCCGCCAAATTTCGAAAGGACACAGTAAAAAAACACCCGTCAAATTTCCAGAAATTTTGTGAAAAATTGGCAAATAGAAAAGCTATTTCCCAAAGACCTCGAGCATCACACATTCAAATATCCGCCCCTGCGTTGTACGAGCAAAATCATTCGTATTATAAAACACATGGTTTGTGATGAAATAAAATGCGTGTTGCCAAACTGTTTTCAGTTTTATATACACTATCACTTTAATGTACCTGGTGTCTTCAACAACAAGAATATTAATAAACGAAAATATAACTAGCAAGGAGCACGTAAGAGATACAAACAACAGTAGCGATAGATCGTGGAAGTGGAAGAATAGAAGCTACTAAAAACCGGGGTTATTTTTCTCAGAAATAACAAAGAATATGCTTGAAAACACGTTTTTTGTAGGAACAACCTTTATAAGAAACGGGAGGCTGAGATTAAGAACAAATCGAACCTGAAATCGGAGCCAGCCTAGCTGTTCTTATAAAAATTATGATACCTCAGTCTTGTTCTCAGTCAAGATCAGAAGATCACAGTCTTAATCTCTTAATTTCAGTCTTAACCTCAGTTAAGACAACAAGATCGCATTTTTCAATTTTCTTTTTCTTCTAACCAACAACCTAAATATTCTAAATTGTTCATAATAAAGTTAGTTACCAATTCTATGACGGGGATCTGACCCTCACCACAAGAGAACAAGTCGACCCAAATTTTTTTCAAAATCATAGTGATGTAAAGATTTGAAATTTTGAAGAACTGCGACGGCTACAGTAGTCGACGATTGAAAAAAGTTGAAAGTTCAGGTGTAGCGTTAACTATGGTTAATCGGCAATAATTTTCATCAAGAGTTACCTACATTCTTGGATACCAGTTGTTAATGAAGCAATGATGACACATTTTAGTTTACATAAATCGTATGCAATAACCATTGTGCAATGTGTTCGAATAGTTTAAAATACCATGTATTGTGCGTAATAATCCATTGGTACATTTTAATCTCGGTATTACAGTCCAACGACGTAAACAGATATCTTTGGTCAGAATGTATGATTATGATCGTTGAGGGTATCAGTAACATCGAGTATACGAGAATGTAAATTGAATCTTTGATTTCCAATACCGGTGCCCAGTTTCCTTTAGCATGTTTATCACCAACACCAAATACCAAATTATCAAACTTTGTTTTTCGTCAAGTCAGGTTAAGAATTTGTATTCAATTGTTTGAAAGAATAAATTCATCTTAGATGTAAGCCTTAAACTTTTTCCCACCCACCCAAAATCTGATGGGTTTATTCAGCAAAATGTTTTGTTATTAAACTCGTACATGACTATATTCTGTTTAATATGTTGTATATTATATCTACTCAGTTAAGTTTACTTTAGTTACTAATTAATTTAGGTATTAGGTATATAGGTATTTGATTAGGTACTCATGGACAATCGGTATATACTTTTTGCTGACTGCAAAGATCAATTATGAACATTTTTAATTTATACATCATTTTAGTCGTAAAGGAAATGTTTGGCAGGAAGTGCGCAGTCGCGACAATTTTCCCCCCGATCAACTCAGAAAATTCTTCAGTACCGCGGCCAAGTTTTTGATCGTGGTTCACAAGGATTCGGTGATGTAGAAGTAAAAGGTCCAAGCTACCTTTATCATCCACTGGCACTCCCAGATCTTGCATCATCCGACTATCCTTCCCTAAAAACGCAAGGTAGCAAACCAGCTTGCTCATGGAAATCCAATTTTTTGGTCAGCTTTGCCAACCTCCGCCTCTGTCGCACCAACTGTCACAACATTTCCCAAAGCCCCACAAAATGGTATGTAGGTGGAATAGTTAAAACATGAGTTCTGTTGGTGTTCTAATTGAAATTGTCCTGTCACCTTATGTTTTTATGGATAAAAATCTTGGTTTCAAGTAAGGTCTGGTGTTGAATTGCACGATCTTATTTCTGTGCATCTGTTTTCATGCAGGCCAATCAGCGGCCATTGTTTTTCTTAAATAAATTCTACATGGCCCATTTCATTATGTTAAAACCGTTCCAACCGTTGGAGTTAAAATGTAATGGAGATTAATGCGTCTACCTTGAACACCAATGAACATCAATGAACATCAATGAACATCACTCGTATTAAAACAAACTGACTTTTGCATGTCTACCTTCTACACGAGTTATAGCAATGCAGAAATCTTGCTAGGACTTGTTCTTGTCTTAAAGGCCTTATGCATCCAAATTTTCCATTAAAATATTTTTTCATTTCTTGAAAATATAATCTTTCCTGAGAAGT
>JAYJMH010057293.1:0-12700 GCA_036873815.1 Phacellophora camtschatica | reverse complement strand
ATGGAATGGAATGGAATGGAATGGAATGGAATGGAATGGAATGGAATGGAATGGAATGGAATGGAATGGAATGGAATTGAATGGAATGGAATGGAATGGAATGGAATGGAATGGAATGGAATGGAATGGAATGGAATGGAATGGAATGGCTGACACGAAAATTCCAATAACTGACCACGAAAATTCAAACATTGTAACATCTGTTATCAAACAAAAACTATGTATGGATATTTTCAGAATCCTTCAATAACTCAATACAAATAAAACACTTTCCTTTCATTCTGGACGCACTGAACAGTTGCTATCGTTTACATATCATTATTTCCTTTATAAGGGGGGGGGGGGGGTATCGTTTACATATCATTATTTCGATTTAATATTTCTTCTATAAAAGCAATGCTTTTATAACAATCAAACTTCCACCGTGAGTCCAACTACAGCGGAGATTTTACCACGTTCAGTTTATTTACATCCGTCACGTCACACGTCACACGTCACAATTTCCTCTTTTTATGGATCTACCCAATTTTTTTTATAAGAAACCATTTTATAAGAAACTCACCGGTGAAACCGAAGAAAATTTAGGAAACTTCTACTAGTGAATGAAAAATCGCTTTTGAATTCCTTAGCAAAAATCACATATTGCTTTTAAAATGATGTCTTTGGAGTGGACATTATTTGTCAGATGATTATTTCAGTGAAGATTGTGTTTATAAATTTTTATCCTTTAAACTATTTTCCCAGTTTTTGTCAATGTTTTTGTTCAAAAAAAGGATTCACCGTAAAAAACGGAATTTTTTTCATATCACAGTAATTAAGGCCCTGTTTACACGAGACCGGAAGAATATTCGAGCGGAAGAATATTCGAGCGGATGAAAATTCGTTCACTTGGGCTTCCCGTTTACACGAGACCTGACTAACCGCACTAAAATTCGTCCACCTAGGTGAACTAATATTCGTTCATTTGGTAGGTGAACGAATAAAAATTCGTCCAGACGAATATTAGTACGGCACCCGTGTAAACGCATTTACCGTACGAATTTTAGTTCTCTACCATTACGAGGTCACTTTTTATCGCAAACGAGGTGTTTTTGGCACGGGAAATGGAAAAACAGAAAAACAGGCTCGAAAAGAAAAGATAGAGGATGACAAGCAATTGAAGAAATTCCAATTAGCCTTCAGCATTGTTAGAATTGTTAGTACATTGGCTGGAGTCGCATGCTTAAATGCATTTCATGCTCTGGTATCGACGTCCTCGTCAGTGCATAAGAAGTTTTTCTCCTTTTCCATCTCAACTTTCTTCTGCTGTGTTGCCATATTTATCTTTTTATACGCCTTTCTTATATAGTACCTTGTCAATAATAGCGAGAACAAGCGATGATGAACGAGTACTTCATTTTATGGTTTTGGCGCGAAAGCTGACGATCTCGAGAAAGCACTGGGTACGAGTTTGCATGAGTAATCCACCAAACTGCGCATGTTCTTAAAAAGTTCACAAAAAAGCTGAACGAATTTTCCCCGTGTAAACGGGAGGCCAAAGTGAACGAATATTCGTACGGTACCGCTAACCGTACTAATTTTCATCCGCTCGAATATTCGTCCGCTCTCGTGGAAACCTTTACTAGTGAACATTGGTCATTTAAGTGACCTGGGTTTTAATTTTAATTTAAATTAAATTTAAATAAATAAGTGAATTTAAATTTAAGTAACCTGGGAGAATTAAAGCTGTAAATTAAAGCTGCAACAATTTCTTAGCTTTCATTTTCCAGATGGAACTGTTCCTTAATTTTCTTTTTAATTCAGCCTAACGTTTCCTATTGGCTGTTTCTTATAACTATAACACGTGCATATTTGTAAATTCCACAATCAAATAGCCCATAATTGTGTAAATGGTGTATGTAATGAAATCTAATATAAAAATGTTCTAGAGGCGTAAACGTTAACCAGGTTCTCAAAATAGAATCCAAGAATGTTGTTTATATTTCCCCAAAACTGACCTCTATTTTACAAAAACAATTCTTGCTTGCGGTTTTCGGAAAATATGTTTGGATTGCGCAGGATGTAAACATATTTAAATGAACTTCTTCAAAAATATGATGTAAGTCATAATGATCCTATGCTATTAAAACGATACATTATTCCTTGCACGAGGTAAAGACAACTTTCAGTGATAAATATTTCTTAATAAAATTGCCAAATGAAACAATAAAACAAGGCAGCATGGGATAATTTTGAGTTTTATTCACCATTTGATTGGCTAATTTCAAAATTCAAACTAACAAACAGTAGATCAAACAACAAATTCTCCTATATGTCTCCTAAGAATGAATGAATAAATGAAATGAAATGAAATGAAATGAATGAATGACTGAAATTTTATTTATAGAAATACAATACCTAATGCAAAATACTGTACTCTATGTGACCCAAGTAAAGCATTGTTGATCTATCCTGGGCCACGTAACACAGCAAGTAATATCGGATGCATAAAAATCCTAATATACTAGCAATAATAACCAAACAACGCTATTACGAAGTATAACATCAATATAATTTATATCGATATTAAATTAATTCTAACAAATAATTGTCAACCGAATGATTATATCACAAACCTTTGCAAACTCTTTGCAACGTGTAGAACTTTTTCTCAAATTTACCGGGTGACCCAAAAAACTCTGTTTGCAGGGATGTCACTCAAAAGTTGTTAGGCTAAGAATTTCAAATCTTATTCAAAATGAAGCCCAAAGGGCAAATTTGGAGTTTGGAATATCACCCAGTCATCTGCGATCTCGTTTACCTGTCCAAAACTGGAAGTTAAAATCGCCCTTCTTCGGGAGCTTTCAAGTCAATTTAAAGTCAATTTCACTTCCACTCCATCACAATTTTAACATTAAAACAAACTGCTTGCTCCTGTATCGACTTGGGAGTTTGATCAATGAATCTTTTCAAATTTTAAACTCCCAAGTCGCCAAGCAAGCAAGAAGATCAATTACACCTAGGTATACAATGAAAGAAAAGAGGGTAAAAACCATTGTAAAACAACGGGTTACTGACCTAACCTCGATTAGATAAACATTGAGATAGTCTGAAGCGCTGTTGAAAGTGTGGAGAATGTATGAAAGGAGAGATGTTGGGATGTGAAAATAGAGTAAGCCCTGAGGTTAATGTTTTTATTTCTGGAAGGTTTTGTCTTCACTGCTTTGGTAGTCTGCAAATAACCCCACGTTACATGTCAATGAATACTTTCCAACAAATGAAACCTGACGCATCATATGTCGGCAAATAAGCGAAACAGGGCCGGACCCATATGGGGTGTGTGGGGGTGTTACACCCCAAACATTTACTTGGTCGATCTAGTTGGTAAAATTGAGAATTTGGTCGGTGAAAAGTTGCTGAGCATGTTTACCTTAAAGACACCTGTTCTGCTTGCCGTCCTATTCCAAATCCAAACTGTCTTATTGAAGTTATCTTCAAAAATTAGTATCTTGCTACATTTCAAGTTTGGATTATATTAAAAACATACTTTAACAACATCAACAGGCTTAAATTGCGGAGAAAATAAGAACGTTCTTTAAAAAACAAATTTGCATTGAAATGGAATGGACAAGTATTGTATGACTTTAAGATGAAGGGGCCTGCTCTCAAAAGAGGGCGTTCCAGCGAAATAAAAGGGCGTGGTCCAAAAAATTCCTGGGCTGCACCTCCAGATCCATCCTTAAGGGACTAATTTATTCGGTAGACAAGGGTCTACACCTCCCTCCCCAGAATAATTTAGAATAAAAAAGAATAGGTTTTTTTTAATTTGAAGAATGCTCAGTTTTAACTAAATCTGAAACGAATATCTTGTGTCTGCAAATAAATGTTAGCAAGTCACAGTTTTCTAAACAAACAAACAAACTTTACCCTGACTTTCGCCAATTTTCAAATTGACCCATGAAAAGTTTTGCATCCCAACGAAATGTAAACCGTTGAGAGGACAAAGGTAAAAGACTTACCTGATTTCTTCCAAGGTTGCTGTAAGTTTTTTCTTGATAGACTTTGACTTCAGTATCAACTTTCTCCTAAATTCGAGAGCATAAAAGAATGACTATATATTAAGCTTGCGCAGATTTTTCAATTACAATGTTATGACTGACATACTGCGGGTTACTGCGGGTTACCAATGACGAAACCAGATATGGAGGACATTTTTGGTTCGTTTGTTGTGGTTAATTTTAATGTCTTTTTCGGACCGATCAATCAATTAATTCATTGATTAAAATAGAGCAGAGGTACCAGAGAGCAAGAAAAGGTGTGTGTGGGGGGGGGGGGGGTAGTATTGTAAATACATTTTCTGTAATGTAAATGCAGTTTCTGTGCTTCCATTGGATGTTTGATGGAACGATCACTTAAGAACAGCAGAAAAATCAGCGTTCTCGTTAAAATTCATTTCAGACTGACCGGAAAAAATCAGCGAAGTTTTTACCACAGAGCAACCAGGAAATGATTTTGTTGCTAACAATTGACTTACCATATTAAAGAACAGCATGGAATGCAGCCCAAGAATTTGCACGAACAATTCAAAATATTGCGCAAATGTCTAGGGAAAACAGATTGTCTTATCTACGAAATGTAATTCATTAAAGATTTGAAGCCAAAATTGAACAAGCAGTCAGATTCCATCGCCGCCAAATTGTTCACTAAGTCTTTTTGGCGCCAATCATCTGAACCGCCAAAATTCTCACCACGTGATAAAAAATCTCCCTATTGTTTATTTTTCTATATATAAAAACAAAATCTACGATTCATCTTACTTATTAAACTTGCCATCTTTCAAAGCAATCAACCCTTTGGTTATCTCGCTAACTTTTTCCATAATTTCGTCATCGCTCAACTGTAAAAGTAAAACATGCAATTCTAACAAACGCTGAAATTATATGTAATACAAACACACATGACGATAAAGCCCTGCAAACAAGAACATTGGATAATAAGAATATGCAGACTGTTTTTTTGGATAACGTTACTCACAGATCAGAACCAAAAACAGACTGACTAAATCTCTAAGCCCTCATAAACTTGAAATCTTTGTATTGCTGTAACTTTGACAAAAAATAATGTAGAAGTATAAAAATTGGTTCTCATACTAAACTTTGCTTGCAGAATCTGATTTAAGAATAAAAAATTTAACATCTCAAAAATTTGACAAATTTCCATCATGTCAGATTTATCTCAAAAAGAGGGATTCTTAGTCACGATTCCGCTTAGAGTTCTTTACACGAAAACGACGCTAGACTTGACGAGAGATTTGACCGTAGAAGTTGCTGGTCATAAAAATAGTGTTCTAGTTAACCGTATAGGCAAGCAGTTTTCTGCATTTTATCACATTTTCAATAAAGAATTAGAATTTAACAGTCTTTATTTGTAAGAAAAAAAATTTAAAGTGTAATTCAGGAAAGGCTTATTTGAGAGTCTTACTGTATGTTAGCAAAAGTACAAATATACAGTTTGACATAATATCTATTTAAATTTTCATTGAATGATTCGTAGTGAAACTCTCTGTAAGAGTCCGTGTTCAAATGCAGCCCTCCGAGCTTCTAACTACAAACTCACAGCAAAATCAACTGTCTGTTCTTTCAAGGTCGGTAAATGGGTATACGAGTACAAATTCCAGCTGGGGGTAAAAACGTTTAGCAAGCAAGGGATAAGAGTGGCACTCTCCCCTGTCAGCCATAGGTAGCAGGGGGTAAAAAAGGGATACAAATAAGGAAAACGTTTAGTCTTACATTAGCAAGAGTGTAATATCAAGTCAAATAAGATAATTATATCAAATTTCGTATCTTTATAGTCAACATATTAAGTAATATTTAATGTAAAATATTAATACATACGATTATCATGTTGCGTGACCTGTTATCAGGACTGTGCGAAAAATCGTGAAACTTTTCTGGGAAAACAAGAAAACAAAAGCTTAAGTCAGTTTAAATAAATTCGCACACACACGCACACAATTACATAACTACACAACTCAGTAAAATATATAAAAGTAGAATTATACTGACTTGCTATTCGAAAACTCATTATGCTGCAACGTTGCGAAGGGCCACGCAGCTCGCAACATCGCAAGTAAATTACGAAAAGGCAAAACAGCAGGAAGGAACAAAAATATAAGACAATAGAAGACAATAAGATTCAATTAATATTAAACAATAAATTATCTGTATTATCTAACATAACATCATTCAAGTTTGCATCAAGCGACCACGTGTTTGCAGATATAACTTTTAATACATTTCAGATATCTCAACATAAGAATATCCCTTGAATAAGTTGGGTTGTAAATGCTATGCCCTGCCCCTGCAAACTGAAATTTGGATGGGATTTTCCTGTCAATTGGAAACAAATCCGGGTGCGACAGGGTTAATATGGATTTATCACGAACTTAATCAATATCAATGAATTCGACGCATAAATTGAGCCTCAAAATGTCTTGGCAATTAGTTCTATTTATTTAGCAACTTGCAATATTGGTTGTTGTATTCGCAAAAATTTTTTGAAGAAAACTGAGTTTCTGTTGGAGATATTGCATATGTCAATTTTTTCAAAAACATTGCAAGACTACTTGCGAGCAGTATACATCAGTGTAGAAAGCCTTGACCTATGAAATCTGTTTAAAAAAATATATTTACCAAGTCTCTTTCTCTTTGAGGGCGGACAGTCCTCATCTGACCCACCAGCGTGACTAGCAGCAGCAGCAGGCAATCGGCTTTCTAATGCGCGCCGGTCTCTTCCTGGACAGGCACAAACACGGCTCTCGATAGCTTTTCTTCCGAGAACAATTCCTCTAGAAAACACCAAAATGATGATTTATTTGCAAAACAACCAAAAACAGCTCAAACTATCAAAATATTAAAATATTTTATTAAAATTCTAATAAAAACGATAACGATAATAAAAACAGATAATAACAATGACAACAACAGTGAAAATTACCACAATAATAACAATGATAAATGCAATAAGAGAACAACAATAACAATAAAAACAATGAAAATGACAAAAACAATAACAATGGCAATAACAATGACAAAATATTTTTTAAATAAAGGAAAAATTGAAATTTCAGAAAATGTTTTTGGTGACGTTTATTGCCCAAACTTAATGTACTCACTCGTTCTCCAGCGTAAAAACGATGCGAAACTGAGATCGATGACACGAAGATAAACAGTTCATCGTTATATTTTCGAGGTGGTACGAAATACCAGCTGTAAAAGAAATAAAAATATTCATTATTTTCACGAAGAACAATACACATGGGTATGTTTACTAAGGTGTAGTCCGGTTTATCATATTATTTCATTTCACTTCATTTTATCGTACATCATGCACGTTTATTATGCAATAAAATTATGACGTCAACTTTGTAATGACATGAAATGAATCTACCTGTGCATGTATATACCGTAAATTCTTGAAGTAGCCCCCTGGGGCTAATTACATTGTGATTTGTTTAGGTGGGGCTACTTTGAGGAGAGGGCTTCTTTGAGGGGCTAATTAAAACCAGCAGAATGGCTACAAACATGCAAGGTAAGCATATGCTCAACATAACAAACTTCATATATTGCATGTTAATGGGGGTTTAGGGTGGAGGCTGATTCGAAAGGAGGGTGGTTTAAAAACTGTACGAAAGTGGGGCTTATTTAAGCGTTGGCAATTTGAGGATTCGTATTTGTCTCTAATTAAAAATCCAGTTGTCTATGTTGAAACTCCTTGAAAATGTTTACCTGTGCCTCTATATGTATATATTCAAAACAGTGGTGTAGAAACCGTGGACCAAGGAAGGCATGTCCCCACTTTTTCACAAAATAACACAAGCGCCCCTGGTTTCTGAAAAGAAAAGTGCCCCTTTCATCTAATATATATATAGCCAAATGTGCCCTTGCTTACAAGGATTTGTCTGAAAAGTGCCTATTTTTAAATATGTAACCAAATGCTGGCTAAGAGTATTCATGTTTCAGTACTTTAACTTAAGTGCCCCCCAAAAACGAAAAAGTGCTCTCTTTTTTCGTGCTCCTCCACTTTTAAAAACGTTCCTACGCCCCTTTTTTAACTCATTTCCCTTGAAGACACCACAATAGAGGATACAACATATAACAAAATAGCAAATAAAAACGTCATACATTTAAAATCAGATTACGAAATATAATGTCAATACAAAATATTAATCAATTCTAATTTTTAAAGACATATGTAGAAAACACTAATAGTTATTAATAATATGTTTCTTTGGATTTAAAGCAAATGGTTTGGAATTTTTAAAGTTTTTCAAATATACTGGAAGTGCTTTCCACATTTTCGTTGCTTTGTTTGCAAGCATTTTATCACCCCCACTGTTTATGGGTTTTTAAAAATTGAAAGTCGTCTCGCTGACGTGTTTCGTAGGAGTGTTTGCTTGAGGTCTTGAAGAAATAAGTTTTTAAAACTTATGGTAATTTATCATCACTATGATAAGACATTGTGCATCAGCTTTAGAATTTCGAAATCGTAAGGTTATTAATTTTCGAAAGGTTATTAATTTTCAAAAAAAAATATTCTTCAAGCAGTGAGAAAATATTCTAAAATTTATAGTTTTTAGAACTAGATTTTGTAGTACTTGTATTAGGTTCATGTATTTTTTGGCTGCAACACCATAAGCTGCAATTAACTAGGAAATTTTCTAGGTAACTAAGGAGTCACAGAGAACCATTAAACATGGTTTGGGAATACATTCATGAATTTTAAAGAAGATGGAAGTGTATTTAATAACATTTTCTTAACTATTTTTTATTTTGGTTTTCCACGAAAGTTTATGAACTATTACGATGCCAGATGTTTAATGCTATCAACACATTTTAATGATTACGGCTAAACAACGTTTTAGTTATGCTTCATAACGGCATTCTATTATATCTCAAAGCAATACTGACCTTGGTAACAATATAGTAAATGGACTAAAAGAAATGGATTTAATGATTATCCAGAAATGTAACATGCACCACAAGCAGGCCGCTCATAAAAACCGATACATATTTTGGGACACCTTTGGGACACAGTAAAATAAAAGCTTTGCATACAGATAGTTACAACATAAATAGTAATTTAATTAAGTGACTAATCAATTGGTTGATGTAGATACGTTATTACGTCTAAAGACTTACCTTGGTACGGCAAAACTGGGAATTCCATGTATTTCTTTTTGGAGCTAACACATGTGCCATACACAGCATTTGAGTTGTGACATTGAATAAGATGGAACGGCATTTGATTCCCTGAAACAATTAAACGAAAGAGGTTATAAAAGGTTTTTTTGTCCGAAATTGTCCAAAACGTTTGTCCAATGCAAGTTTTTCTGAAATTGTCCAAGACGTTTGTGGTGTCCAGAAACAAAAATTTAAACCAACGGTTGAACTTAACCATTTCACACACGGATTTAATTATTTTATTCCGTAGGGGGTAGCACATGAAAACCAACTTAATTTATATGATAAAGTTACGTTGAAATGTCTTACCTTTACCTACCTATGTGAAACATTTACCTCCTAAAAATATGAAATGTCTTACCTTCCCGGTGTGAAAGGGTTAAAAATTTTAATTATGAAATTTATTAACTTTCAAAACTATCTACAAACCTCGTCTGCTACAAAACTGTCAAATTCAAGTCAATAAAACTAGCAAATTCTTTTTCATAAAATTATATCTGTTTGATAATTTAACCAATCAGTGGCCCTACCCGAGGTGAAAGGGTTAAGCAAACAAAGTAGTAAATAGCACTGTGATTGATTTCAGGCTTCTCGTTGTGTTAATAAATGAATTGGTAGCTTTTTTCTTGTAAAATTACCAGTCACTTATTGGCGTTTAGCAAGTCAATTGCTTAGCCACAACAAAGCGACTAATGCAGCCAGTCTATTTAAACATCGAGCAAGAAATCAGAGGAGTACGTTAAAATATGGCAAACAGTAATAATCAGCAAGGAGCAACGCAAAGACCTTGAAGTTTAATGTTCTTTAAAGAAAACCACTTGAGAACACTTGTAAGTATTTTTATATGCCTAACATTTCGCTAATAAATGCTGCTAAAAACACATTTAAATCTAAAACCTTTATATTAAAAACACACACATATTTAAAACCTCTCTCAGACAAAAATACACAACAGGATGTAGTTCAACAGCAACAAGGCCCAATCTACGAAGAACGTTTGACATTGCAAAAATAGAAAATGTTTACAAAAGGATTACAAAGAAATTTATTTCTCCAAATATATCTGCTTTGGAGTGCAATTTGGAAACTCGTACTTGTTGTGAATCTAAACTTCCCAATTATTGCCGATGCTGTCACGTGTTTTGATGCTGTCACGTGCTTTCTTTCTTCGCAAAAAATATGCAAACATTTCCGTTGGGCCAGCTAGATATTTTTAAATAATACTACAAGGGCTAAAATAGCCAAGCGCAGAGCTGTAAAAAGTATCGGAAGCCAGGAACTCAAAATGAAAATTACATATTTTAAAAATACCTCTATTCCGTAGCTCCTCTACGTGCTTCGGGCAGTTCGTTAACGCTTTGGTTTCGTCCGTGATGGCCAAAACGACGGCTCTAATATTAGATCCTTGAGGAGGATATTCTGAAAAAGAAATATGTGTATTCAGTCTGCGTAAATCTGTTATAAATTAAAGTGTAGCCCACTATAAATCGTAGCTTCAATCTATTCTTCAATCTGTGTCATTTCCCAACGTGTCAAACAGCATTTTCAGGGGACAATGTTTTTAAACATTCACAATTAGTGCAAATAAGTTCCCAAGTAATAACAATTAAAAAAAGACATATTTACCTTCGAATGAAAACCGAATGGGCACAATAGCACCGCACTTAGAAAAAAGTTTTTCGAGCTCTTTGGAAAATGTCCAAGGCACCGACTTAGCTGGCTGCTCACTGGATTGCTCAAAGCTGATGTTGAGACTGTGAGGACCCGGGTAGTCGTCCCAAACCAAGCTAATCGGCAACCTCGGTTCCATCCCTTGCCGCCTCACTGCAACATTGGGCAGAATGTCATGTGTGCCCTAAATAATAAGAAATTACCATAACAAGCCTACAAAAGGCTGTTTGTAAAAATTTGTCCAAATATATGTCAGAAACCTCTATGAAGTGTCCAAAGGTTTTTCTGGCATTTCTCTTCAAAATATATGAGCAATCAAGTGCTATACAGTTGCATTTTGGCATAAAATTATGCTCTGTTAGCCAATATATAACCCAATTCTGGTGGAAAATTCAATTTATTTACAAAAGACAAAACATTTGCTTCCAATTATACAAAGTTTGTCCCAAAATGTTTGTACAAAATCATTTATCCGAAATTTTTAGTCCGAATTGATGTTAATGTAGCATAATAATTCGATTAGGCCCCATCTCGAATAAGCCCCCCCCCCCGTCTTGAAGGTGATTTTTTTTAATGAGCCCCTCTCTCGAATAAGCCCCCCTTTCATTTTTTCAAAACAGAAATCGAATAATCCCACCTCTGATATTCTGTCAGATTCAGTAAAAAAGACAACACATTGACTACAAGCTTTCCAGAATTCTTTTTCGTACGACTTTACCTATGTTTAGTTTCATATAAGATAACCCCTTCAAAGGTCGAATTTTTAATAAGTAATCGTAATCGAATTATTACGGTAATCTCTGTTTCACCAAAGAAGAAGAGGAAATTTTGAAATTGCATCTAAATACAGCATAGAATAGTATATAAAATATAAACGAACTCCTAGCTGGATCCAGGAAAATCCTTCTTGGCATCTAGATAGTTCTTAAGTTCTTAAGTTCTTAAGTTCTTAAGTTCTTAAGTTATCAAGTTATCAAGTTATTAAGTTCTTAAGTTCTTAAGTTCTTAAGTTCTTAAGTTATTAAGTTATTAAGCCATTTTCAGTTTAATGTTGAAGCAAATACACATTTTCCCTAGAATAACATATTATGTGAAACGTTTTAGAAAAAGGATACAGACAACAATTCAGTCTGATATTTCAGGGTCTACAGGGGTAAGATGAAATGAGATTTGATTCCCAATGGTTCTTGAGCAAGACTCTGTACAACCGTTGAAACTACCCAGTTCTACCTTTTACTTGGTGTAAGTGTGACACAACTGTAAGATGATCTAATAGAACATCATGAATTTGATAAAGTAAAATTTGATTCAGATCTGGAAGATTGATTTGTCTATGATCGACCCAAGTGCGACACAACTGTAAGATGATCTAATAGAGCATCGTGAATTTAATAAAGTAAGATTTGATTCAGATCTGGGAGCTTGATTTGTCTATGATCGACCCAAGTGCGACACAACTGTAAGATGATCTAATAGAGCATCGTGAATTTGCTAAAGTAAGATTTGATTCAGATCTGGGAGCTTGATTTGTCTATGATCGACCCAAGTGCGACACAATTATAAGATGATCTAATGAAACATCATGAATTTGCTAAAGTAAGATTTGATTCAGGTCTGGAAGCTTGATTTGTCTATGATTGACCCAAGTGCGACACAACTGTAAGATGATCTAATAGAACATCGTGAATTTAATAAAGTAAGATTTGATTCAGATCTGGGAGCTTGATTTGCCTATGATCGACCCAAGTGCGACACAACTGTAAGATGATCTAATAGAGCATCGTGAATTTAATAAAGTAAGATTTGAT
>JAYJMH010057282.1:0-12701 GCA_036873815.1 Phacellophora camtschatica | reverse complement strand
TTCAAAATTTCAAGATATTAATTTTTTGACTTGAGATTCGGATTGGAAATGAAAAAGCTAGTCAATCTATGAATTTTCATTTTTTTTTCGGAAACTACAAATTATTTTATCAGCATTTAAACCTTGAAAGATTATAAGGGATTTGAACGTAAAATCGTCTTGGGGTGAAAAATTTCACCCCCGAGCGTTTTTCACGGTCAAATCCCTTATAAATTCTCAAACTTTAAATTCTTCTAAAAATTCAATAGTTAATGATAGGTATTTAAAAATTCACACATTGACCAACTTTTGTACGCGGAATCAAAATTTCAAGTCAAAAATTTCATTGAGCAAAATTTTGAATAAATCCATAATGGCGCATTTTCGTTAAAGTGGTGTATTTCTCAAAGGTTCATCATGAACAGGTGTATTAAATAGTCGACGGAGGAGCAATGACTGGGAGGGGGTAGGTAATGAACACCATCATCGTTACCATCATCGTCATCAATGTTATTTATTTTTATCAAATTATCTAATGGCTCCTCATGTTCAATTGACACATTGGAACCCTTAAATTGAACAAAGCTATGCAACCTACAGTGCAGTCGGAACGAATTAATTATTGGGGCGCTGGAGGAGGCAAAGGAGCCCCACCAAATGGGGCGTGGGGCTAACGGTGGGGCTCCCCTGCCTAAATTTTTTGGGTGCCACGCCCTTTCACTGTCTGCCAAGGTTAAAAAACAAGAAGTAGCTAATACAAGTTTTCTATAAAATTCATACAGTAAAACTCTGCAAACAAGAACATAGGAAAATAAGAACCAAAAACAAGCTGATATGTATCTATTATGTTCTTATAAAATGGAACTCATGTCAAAATCAAAGTCTCAAAACTCATTTTAAACCTCAGAGACAGTACTTTGTAATCGTTTTTGTATCTTAGTTTCCTCATGGTTATATATATTAATGAACCCTTTTCATCAGAATCTGAAAATCTCGCTGAAAATTATAATAGCATTATATTCATACAACCTGTTTAGTCTATTTGTTTTTAAAGTAAGTTCATGTTTGCCTGATTTTACTGTATGTCGACATTAGTTTCTGTCTGTTAATCAGATTTGGGCCCCCTTGTGTTCAAAGCATATCTTTTGGCATATATCCCTCTGGGTAAGCACCCCAAAAGTCTGCTTTCTAGTGTCAACTCTTTCTACAAACTCATTTCCAACGTCGATTAAGTTCAGGTTTTTAACTTTTTCCTTGTGTACATGCAGTGGCGGCGCCAGCCGGAGTGGGGGAGGCCAGGAGTGGGGGAGGGGAGACCAGGGGTTCGGGGACGAAGTGCCCAAATTATTTTGAACAAAGACGTGGACGTGGCGAAATAGTTTAACCAGGTCGTAAATTGTAAATGTTGTCAGTTGCACATTTGAAGATATTGCGGTCGCGTGAAGAAGTGGTAACTGAGCCTCTAGTCTGTACTTGTCAAAATCGTCGATGCACCTAGCTATTTCAATTTTTTGATAAATATCCTTGATTATACTGAGAATGAAACATTCAAAATAATTTTCGACTTTGGAGAGTGGCACCTGTGCTTTTCTAAAGTTGAAATTGTACAACGTTGCCGCAAAACACTATTTAACTGCTCGTTATTTCCCGAGTGACAATTTTTAGATCATTAGCGCTCCTGTTTAGGATCAATTTCTATTGTTTCGCAAAACGCAATTATTGGAAAAGTATACACAAGTTAATTGACGTGTTTTTAGAAGAGATCCGTATTTGCGTGATTATCGTCGGAACAGACCATAATTACCCCCCCCCCTGCTAGAAACAATTACTATGCAACAAAAGAAAGGTCTGTTAGTTTACAGGGAGTTCATCATTCAGCCAAGTTAGCTTGTTAGAAATTTCGCCACCTGTCAGTCTTAACGTCAGTCTAAAAGAGTCTGGCTTCTTCTCTCAGTTCATTGCAAAAGCTGTCGTCTAGACATACACACAATGAACCAGAAGAGCTATACAAGCTGCCCGAATGGGCTACGCTCTCGCTTAATACTAAACGATACACAATTTGGAGCCATTGCAACTTTTGGGTCTATTTATATCGTTGTTATTGTCATTCTAACTACTACTCTGGCCGTCGCATTGTACAAAACGAAGCAAATTTATTCCCGAAGTCAGTTTTATTTGTTTATGTTAGTCGTAGTAGAAGATTTGCATGCCATTTTGGGATTGCCGCTTTACTTGGCTTTGTTTACGAAATACAAGTCGACGCATTTCTGCGGTTTAGAGTATTCTGCGATTTTCATGCTGCAAATTACTGGAAATACGGCGTCTTATCTCGCGGTTTTGATTGCGTTTCATCGTTATTTGAAGATCAATCCTGACTTGAGTGATAGAAACTACGGTGAATTCAAGACATCGCTGATGTCCGGTAACATTGCGAATTGCCTTGTCGCTCTCTGTTTCACATTGCCGGTTTTTCACGGATTCTTCAGTGCCCGCGCGTTTGGCTACCTTCAATCGTCAATGCCCATTATCACAATGAAAGCGATTAACTTTGTTTTGTTCTTTTCAATTTTCATCTTGTACTTCAGGGTTCACTATAAAGTGATGACTGGAAGCTCAAAAAATTGTGTGCATCCTCAGACCCAAGTTGATGAAACCACAAAGAGTCCCCCAGTCCCGACGTACGCCAAAGAATTTTCGAAAACTGTTTCTTGGATTTTGATATCGCTGGCAGTATGGTGTTTGCCATATCTCATCACTGACCTTTGGACTTCGTATTACATATACGTCAAGGGAAAGAGGGCACCTCAGTTGCCATATTTTCTGTGTTATCTCAGCGTTGTCTTGATTGCATCTGTTTGCATTTGTGATCCCTTGATAATTACGTACAGGAACAAAAAAGTGAAACTCTATCTGCTGTCTGCGTTGGCAAGGGTGAAAGTAAATCCTTCTGACAAATCACTCACATGTACTATGGCATGGCCAGTTCTAGATGTTGATGACTTGATTGTCAGGACTAAAAGTGAAACTCTATCTTCTGTTTGCATTCACAAGAGTGAAAGTAAATCCTTCTGACAAATCACTCATAAGTAGCTACTATGACTTACCAGTTCTAAATTCTGATGACTTTCAGCTCCAAATGGATATGTTAACTTTTCACGCTGGAATTTATTTCTGCCTGTAAATCTATGCAAAGATGTCATCTTGCAGAGGCTAGCACGAGCAAACGAAAAGATAGAGACAAACTCGCTTGAACCCTTTCACTATTGGAAGGGCCATATATAGTTTGGATTTGAGAACTCCATGACATTAAATCAATTAACATTTTAGCAGTTTTAAGTTTTCAGTATAATTTTTAATTTTTCACTTTTTCTTTAGTTCACATTTTATTTTAGTGAAAATTGACCGTGTGTTTGCTGCCTAGAAATGTATGTATTCTTTTTCTGTCCCCGTATAAACGCAAATTAATATTCACCCTGCTTTGAGAATCCAGCCTGTTCAACCATGCTAGGCTATTTATCTAAATAACACATGTATAATTAATAAAAACTGAATGAACGAACTGGCTTTTAAATTCATATATTCAAAAACGTGCTTTTAGCCCTTTAGAGAGCAACTTTTCGATCCCAATATTGCTATGCCTATCCCTGAAACACTGACTACAGTAAAAGCCCGCATATAAGAAATGCAATTTAAATAGAAGGATAACATTTTACACAATTCGTAAAGTAAAAAATGAATAAGAGATACATAAAAACATAAATACATACGTAAATACATAAAAAACAAATTTAAAAACACAGACTCCTAAACTAGAGTGGCAGAAGATTAAAAGATCGAAAGACCTTGATTAAAAGATCGAAAAGACCTTGATTCAATAATAGTCCCCTAGACGGGAATTACGGAAGTGGCCAAACGAATAAGACACACCAGTACTGAAAGTCTAAGTTTTGTGAACGTTTTTAACTGATTTTATTTTTGATTAACTTTCTTCCAAGATGGCAGATTTAATTATATACTCGTATCTATTCAACCGGTTTTTGTTTGTTTGCTCGAAAAACTGTTGTTTGACCAGTTGTACGCTTACCTAATGCGAAGATCAACTAATATTTTGTACTCAGTCTGATTTTCGGTTTCTTTACAGTTCTCATGTCCTTTAAATTGCGGGAACGACGATCTACACGTATACACAAATGAATGTCAATAAATACATTGCTATTGCCTTTATTTATATTTAAAAAAAACATTTATATAGCTGACCGCCAGGTTTCTTGTAAAAACGTTTAGTTTAATTGGTTTGCCTTACTTTGTGTTGCTGATACCTTCATACAGAGTCCAAAAAGTTGTCAACCTCCCTCCGAGCGTATAGTTTGGTCTTTAGAAACCTGTTTTTTAAACAGTGGAAGTTAGGCGTGGTTTGGGGTGTGGCACATAGTTTTCCTTTGTTTTCTTCAACCGTCCTCTAGACTTGCTCCAAGCCTATTTCGTTTCATTAATCAGTAAAAAATATGCCACTGCGGAGGAAACTACCCTGCGGAGTATTGACATCGGGATTTTCGAGGTCTCTCTTCCGCAGGGTATTTTCCTCCGCAGTTACATACCTTTTACTGATTAATGAAATGAAATAGACTTGGAGCAAGGCTAACCTTCCTCTGGTCAATGCCCGTGCCACCGTAATGGTTTTTCTGACTCTGCCTGCAAACACAATTCAGGTCAAATGATGGCGAAGATGTTTTTATCATGAAGCGCTGAATTTGATCATCGAGACAAAGGCAGATTTGTTAACAATGCACTCTTTCTTTAGAACATACTTTATAAGAACACCGAAGCTCGATTTGTGAAAAAAAATAAGAACATGGTAAGAACATGCCCCAGCCTCAAGAGCCAAGATTTCCAAAAAAATAAATAAAACATGCCCCAGCCTCAAGAGCCAAGATTTCCAACAAATTCGAAAGAACATGCCCCAGCCTCAAGAGCCAAGATTTCCAAAAAAATTCAATAAAACATGCCTCAGTCTCAGGAGCCAAGATTTCCAACGAATTCGAAAGAACATGCCCCGGCCTCAAGAACCAAGATTTCCAAAAAAATTCAATAATACATGCCTCAGTCTCAGGGGCCAAGATTTTCCAAAAAATTCGAAAGAAAATGCCCCAGCCTCAAGAGCCAAGATTTCCAAAAAAATTTAATGCCAAGATTTACAAAAAATTCAATAGAACATGCCCCAGTCTCAAGAGCCGAAATTTCCAAAAAATTCAACACCTTGTATGAGCCCATTTTACTGAGATATTCGCGTTTTCATGCGAGAGAACTTCCGTTTTCCGTACGCAACGCTATGAAATTTCTAGTTTGTGTTCCTGGGTGAACGCAGTTCTCAGACCCCATCTTCACGGTCGTGGTTTTTTGATGACCCCAAAGAATCGCTCATAACTTTAGATTTTGGGGGCAGATCAAAAAATTTATTCGGCTTTCTCAAACACATAAAGTCCCATCTTTTAGAATAGAAATAAAATGTTTGGGTGAAGGGACACTTTAAGGTAATCATAAATGACGATTTCGTAAGGCAATTGGATCAATTCTTATAAGACTAAAACGATGGATTGGAAGTATGAGTTTTGCTACAAGGAT
This sequence comes from Phacellophora camtschatica, assembly GCA_036873815.1. Classification (NCBI taxonomy): domain Eukaryota; kingdom Metazoa; phylum Cnidaria; class Scyphozoa; order Semaeostomeae; family Ulmaridae; genus Phacellophora; species Phacellophora camtschatica. Next base: position 7,100 of record JAYJMH010057282.1, on the reverse strand, counting down.
CAATCATTGCGCCACTCTTTTTTAGTCTAGAAACATGGATGTTTTCGATATTAACCAAGTCATTAAATGTCGACTTCAATGGCCTAAAACTGGAGCATGAAGGAAACATGGTGTCCATTAATTGTAGTCAAAAATAAATAACTAATATTTAATAGTTCAATTTTTGCTTGAATTTGATAGGAGAAGCTTCAAATTATAGTTGGATACCCACCTTGTTTGTTAAAATCTACTCAATAGATACTGATTTACACCAAATGAAACGAAATATAAAGGATTTTTTACTGTTGCTGCATTCTGTTAGGAATACTACGTTATGGCTTAGGAAATTTCGTTTTTCTTTGACTTCTTTGGTATAGTATAACTAAGGGATTACGTTATTGATTTTGGCAGACAAGTTATCAAACTTTTGAAGCTTCTTACATGGTTGATCATGGCCATATCCAGATATTTGACAAATATTGTTCGTTCTTAAAATACACATTTGAAAGTAACTTTTTAAGAACGAAATGTCCAACTGTTATTTGTCATTAATCTAGAGATAATGTGTATGATTCCCCACGCCATGACATCAATGTCAATCAAAACAAGACTAAAACTGCTCCAAGCGTGGGGAAATGTTTTCGGGCCATCTGATAATAAGTAATTTTCTCGGCTTAAAATTTCGCATTTTGCCAGTAAAAACTGTGGTTTGTCATTAATTTAGAGATAGTGTATGTGATTCCCCATGCCATGACATCAATGTCAATCAGAACAAGACTAAAACTGTTCCAAGGGTGGGGAATTATTTTAAAGCCATCTGATAATAATTAATTTGTCTTGGCTCATCGTTTGAATTTTGCCATTAATAACGATAACAACAAGACTGCTTCCTCTTTTCTATCTTTGGGTTATAAAAGGCAATTTAATAACCTCAATAGTGTACCTGCTTTGTTGACATGTTTCTTACCTTGCTATTTTGTTTCTGTTTGCCTAATTACAGTGAAGGTACGGTAGGATAAAAGAAAAGAGACACAACAGCAAAGTCATGTTTATGTTATTTATCTGATGTTATTGCAGATGCTGCAAATATGTTTTTTTATTGGGAACTCATGCAAGACTCAAACAACTCAAACAAGAAATATGAATTAGCCTTTCTATTTTTATAAGCGGCATTCTCTGTTGACTCCTTTTCCGGAGAATTAAAGAAGTTACCTCTCTCTATAAAGCCTCACCCGGTTGGGGGTTGGGAGGGGGCAATCCAAACCACCCAACATTAAGGTCAATTTTAAAAATCTAACCCAACATTAAAGCATTTTTGCTAAAAATTGTACCCTTGTTTAAGGAATTTAGTGTCTTATCGGTGGCACATACCATTGTTTTTTATTTCTTCAGTTTTATAGATGAATTGTAAATTGTAATTATGTTGATATAAAATTCTGTCTGCACTTACCTCCTGAAAATATGACGTTTTACTTTGTTTAGCTATGGGCTATATGATCTTTCCCGGGGTTAAAAGGTTAATCAACTTAATTTTTTTCTTAGGTCATCTCATTGTGTCCTGATCAAAAGCTTTTGGAGAACCTCAGAGAGTGCAACAAGCTACTTGAACAGGTAACCATTTTTGCACATTTTTGCTTTATAAACATCTTTGCACGAAAATATAAATTTATTGTTTGTTGGTGCCTACGACTTTTTATTTCTGTAATCTACGGAATCTTTTACTAAAGTGATGATAACATTTAAACTTTTTTTCGATAAATTTATATGTACGTACTTGCCAGTTGTAAAGTTAAGCTTCAAATCTGTTTTCAATTTGAATGCTAATTCAAAATGTCATCTTTCATAGGTTCAAAAAGGTCTCAGCGAGTACCTCGAAACAAAGAGAACAGCTTTCCCGAGGTTCTACTTTTTATCAGATGATGAACTTCTTGAGATATTATCACAAACAAAGGACCCAACTGCTGTGCAGCCGCATCTTAGAAAATGTTTCGAGAACATTGCAAAGGTACTAAATTCTTACTGTGCGTTTTCAAAGTTTTTTGCTTTTTATGGAATTTATTTCATCATCATCGTTAAGTTTATTCGTGGAATACTTCACGTTTACAAATTAATAAATTTGAATATATCTAATTCTTGTATAATTCTCGTCTATAAATTTAGACGCTATTTTAGACTAAATTGGACGTAGCTTGGTTTAGTATATAAAACTGCATCTAGTTTAGACCTTGAGAACAAGAACAGATTTTTTTTTAATAGTGAAAGAGATTAGCCTTAACAAAGCAAATTCTCTCAAGCAGAAAGTCAAAACATGGCTTTGTTTGTTTTCGTTTTCTGCTTGAGAGAATTCGTTTTGTCTTCGATTGCTTTGAATTTGGCGTGTCGATTTCACTATTGTTACAAAATCTGCTCTTGTAAGTTAGACTTTCTCTCAAAGTTTATTTTGTGTATATTCAGTATTTATGAATGAACCTTTGCGGGGAAGAAAGGGAAACTGCGGAGGAGACAGAGAAAGGAAGTAAGCGGTATTTTTAAATGAACCTATTTTTAAATGCACATGTTGCATATATTGTATTATTTTGAAGTATGTTAAAATGAAATAAAATTTTCAGAGTTATTTTATTACCATGAAATAGTTTTTCAGCTAGACTTATTGAACTTTAGCTCAAATTCGAAGACGACTTGCGGATTTCGAGCATGTACTCAGCAGAGGGAGAGATGGTGAAGTTTGCCGAAAAATTGTATCCAACAGGCAATGTAGAAGATTGGTTACGGGAAGTTGAAAACACGATGAGATCCAGTTTGAAGGAAATCTTGTATCAAGCTTTGCAGGAATATTCTGAAGTAATTGTTTTTTTTTCACTTAAAATATTCTCTTGGGAGGAAGCCTTCTAGCCAGAAAGCTGTTTTTCAAGGGGCCTCCATTCACAAGCTGTAAATGGTGACCCCAAAAAACAGTTTTCTTCCTTGACAGGTCACATAAAACCAGGAGACTGACCAACTGAAGCGACCCAATTATTGCATCAAAGCCGAAACACCAATCTACATGCCTACCATTCTTGGGGACGTTTCCGACACTCTAAATACGTCGAGTGTATGGACCTCACAAAATACGGCGATTGCAAAATGTACGCACAAGCAACAAAACGTGGTCATACTGTAGCCATCTTTATTTTAAGCACGAGAACATGAATAATAAAATAAGATAAAATAATAATTTTAAAATAATTTTTTATAATTTTTTCTGATTTGTGATTCCTGTCCACAAGATTGATTTGAAAATTTTCATAACTTTTGAAAGAAACAAGATGCATTCATTAAACTGGATTTTCATCGACTCTTTTATTGTCTCTAACTAAGGAGTATAAATTCAATTGGAATAAATTCAACGAATGGAAATTATCAAATAAATAGCTGGCTTCTAATATCTGCTCTAATCTTTTTTAAAATTAGCCAAAATTATTTCGAAGAATGTAGAGTTCCAAAATGTGATTGATTTTCTAACTTTACTCCATAGAGTCTGAAAGATAGTCATAAAACGACTTTAGAAACGGAAAATCAGTTAAACCTGTTGAACACCGGCTGAGATATGACCAGCTGAATGCCCGTTCTTTCCCAATCAAATTACTGTATTTTCAGTTTAGTTCCAAAAATAAGAACCAAGCCCAACACGCAATGATTCGATAAAGAAATTCATGTGTTCAGCTGGTCATATCTTAGCCAATGCTTTCTACATGTAAGAAAGTTAGGAAAAAAAAAATATCTGTCAAATCTTTGTTTCTTTGTATTGACAAGAATTTACATTCATTTTCTTACTTTTCATAACAGATGGAACGGACAGAATGGGTGCTCCAATGGCCTGGCCAGATTGTCATTGCAGGCTGTCAAATATACTGGACAAGTGAAGTATCTGAAGCGTTGGAAGAAGACCAACTGCCCGAACTGTATGAACATCTTAAAAAACAAGTATGCAATTTAAATGTTGTTTGTGACGGTTGTGTTTGTTTGTGATGGTTGTGTTTGTTTGTTTGTTTGTTTGTTTGTTTGTTTGTTGTAAAGCCTTTTAAATCACCTGCTAATTTTACTTGAGAGCAAACTGGGCTTACTATAGAGCATGTGATAGAGTATGAAAATTGGGTTTATCATAGAGTGAAGTTTCATTAGATGGATAGAATGCAAATTTTTTCAAGGTGGAATTGCACATGCCCACTGCAACGTAAAAACGTGCCTTGCCCTCAAATTGCCGTGATTAATAAATCGTTTTTTTGATGAAATAAAAAATATATATATTTGATTTTAATTAAAAGGGTGATGAATGTATGTATGTATGTATGTATTTCCTTGCCACCATCTTTTGCGGGATCGTTTTTTAAGAAGCCATACTTATACTAGCAGTTAGGAAGCCTTTTCTTAAAATAACAACAGGAAAACGATATAAATCTTCATCTGAAAAAACAGTTTTTTAAATACATGACCTTACTGTATTCCTTTTGGTATTAAGTGACCATTAGTATCCATTGTACTAGAACGAAATATTAATATTATTAGTAAATTTTTACAGTAATGCTATATCAAAAAGTAATTTGTTTTTTAGCTCAGTGATCTTGTATCTCTTGTGCGTGGAAACCTTAGCAACATCGCAAGACTCATTCTTGGAGCTTTGATTGTCATTGAGGTGCCAAAAATTAATTAAATTATCATTTAATCAATTTTTTTGTCGAGTGAGTGAGTGATCGTATTTAACGTGCCTAGTCTGTGAAAGCCTGGAGATGACTTGTTTCCAGCTGGGGACATGGGCTATACATAACCATCCACAAACAACTAAAGCATATAAACTTATTTCCAATTACTTTGATTTTTGATTTTTCTTTTAACGGTACATCTCTGAAGGGACCATTAATGAATCAAGATCTTTTTGATATTTTATTGCTAACCCTGCCACTCTAGTTTATAGGGGTATGTCATTATCTTATTTATTTATTTTTCGTTTTCAAATTTTGTAACATTTTATGCTTTTAGTTAAATTTTAAAATTGTAAATTTTTTATGTGGCAAATAAAACTCATTTACTTACTTACGGCTGGGATTCAAACCATGGCTAGAAATAATTATTTGGTGCTTGCGACCAAACAAATTAAATTGTGCCTACAACTTTCCTGCAAGATGTTGGCAATTTAACATAATAAACAACGTAACATTCAATAAATTACTACAAAATTTCCTGCAAGATCATATATTGAAAAAAATTCCTGCGACCTTTGGTCACACTGTCGGGTGTTTTTTCATGCCATGTATCAAGCCCCAGTCGCTCAAGTTGACATTGATTGTTCTCGCAAAATTTGAGATCTTAACAGGAATGAGAAAAGAAAAAGATGGAAGCCATGTTTTGAGGTTGTTCGACGTCAAGGATTTGCAATACGTTTAGATCTGTGGAAACTGCTGAAAATTTCTATTTTCTACTCGACGATGAAATTGATTGAATACAGTAATTTTAAGTGTGCAAAGGAAGCAAACATGTTCAAAATGAACGATCTTAATAACCACTTATTTAACATTTTTGAAAAGTTCTTTCGCCAAGGTAGGCTACTTTATTTATTATTTTAATTTCTTTGTTTGGTGTAGGTACACGCTTGTGATGTTGTATCAAAGTTAGTAAAAGAAGATGTGAAAGGAGTCAATGATTTTGAATGGATTAGCCAGCTCAGGTGAAACTTTTGATTGACCTTTTCATTCTGGGAAGGGCTATATGGCTCATTAATTCACATTGGTTAATTGATAAATTGATAGATTAATAAATTTTCAAATTCATCAAGATTCAACCAATTGACTTTCTCCAGTATCCTATATTACCCCAGGAAACGAAACGAAACGAAACGAAACGAAACGAAACGAAACGAAACGAAACGAAACGAAACGAAACGAAATAAAATAAAATAGTCGTTATGCAACGCTCTAGTGGGTGGATGCCATCCCTTTCAGTATTTTTTGGTCCTCGAGCCGAGATCCCGCCTTCCTATAAAATCATTCAAATTTGTTACGTTCTGTTTATATTACCGGCCATCCCGGTTAGGTGAGATCTCACTCTGCGAGAGGTGGGATCTCACTGACGTAAGATGACATTTTCCATATATACGCTAGACTTGTCCCAAGTCTATTTGGTGCCCTCCCTCGATATATTGAGTATGAAATAAAAATTTATGATTTGGCACGAAATAGGCTGAAAGCTGGAAGTGGGATGAAACCGTCGGTTGTATACGTGCGTTAATTTCAGTATTTTGTCTAAATTTCTCTCATCTTTCAGCTCATAACCTGGAAGGTGGATGATTTCTCATATAAATGAAGGCTGAAATTTGTCTTATCTCTCAGCTAATAGCTTGATTTTCCTCATATATAAAACAAAACCGAATTATGTTAAAAACAAATACAAAGAATTGGGCTTTTGCCATTTTTCTTTTGTATTTTGAACCAATGAAATGTGAGACAGGCCGCTTTTAAGTAATTATTTCACAAAATGTAACAACCCTTATTGGTATTATACGAATAAACGTGAATTGAAATTCAGATGTAGCTGACCAATCAAATTGATCAATCTAAATTTCGTCCAATTGCATTTGATGCTATTTCTACAGATATTATTGGGAAGAAGACTTGATGGTCAAGGCAGTCAATGCATCCTTTAACTACGGTTATGAATACCTTGGAAACAGTGGTCGTTTAGTCATCACACCATTGACCGATCGATGTTACCTCACATTGACTGGCGCTCTCCATCTTTATTTTGGAGGTGCTCCCGCGGGACCCGCAGGAACTGGAAAAACTGAAACGACTAAGGTACGGTGTTTAAAGATAGTTCCATTAACTTTTTAATATTCGAATAAGAGTACTATTTTTGTAACATTTAATTATAAATATTAATGATAATAATGAGCGAAACAAAAGACGAAACGAAATTCTCACCGGTTAGTCTTGAACGACCTAAGAAAAGAGGTAATCTCCAAAACATTATCATCCGCTTTTGGAAAAAGAAAAACAGTTACATACTGTTGTGCGCAGGATATTGCCGGAACAAACAGCTAAGTTCCTAAGTACAAAAGGGTCAAGACTAGCCCATTTATATGGCAAACC
>JAYJMH010057271.1:0-12701 GCA_036873815.1 Phacellophora camtschatica | reverse complement strand
TATAAGAAACTTACTAGTAAAGGCTCTGCACGATTAAGAAACTTTACTAGTACAGTGTTACAACTCTAAGAAACTTTTCAAATTTTTAAAGTTATTTCTTTTATGTATCATCATACCAGTATTATAGTTCACACCAATTGGCCTTAACTAGCTAGACCTTTTCGCCAACATTAAACAAATATTATTATATTATTATTATAAGTTAATTTACTTGAGTTATTTTAGAAGATTATGCAATAGACAAAGCCATCCACTCTGTTCCTTCCTGGTAGCAAGTCTACATGCAGTCATACACCACCCCGAAAATTATTTCCTCTTTCTTAATTAAGAAACCATTAAGAAACTTTTACTAACAAAACCCCCAAAAAATTAAGAAACTTTTTCTAGTTAGGTCCTTGCTTGGTTTCTTATCAATAAAAATACGTGTATGCAGACAATAAAATTAGTATGGCGGAAGTGGGTATAAAATTGAACCTTGTCTCCAAACGGCATATGCTTCCCTTTGGTGCATCAAACATGTGACTCAAGCCATTTGATGTTTAATACACTCACATTTTTTTATCGAAGGGGATATCTAAAAAAGTTTGCAGACTGAAGAGCTAGTTACCCGTTTCAGTGATGCTGCCCCAAGAAGATGGAACTTGTATTAGTTGCCTGTTTTTTGTTCATATTCTAAGTTCCATTTTTCCGTCCATGTGTTTGATTGAGTCTTTTTTAAACGTCAGTCTGTCTTTCTGTTTCTGAAGCCAAAAGTGGATCGCCCATTTTGGCAATCCCGCCTAGACGATTTTAACGGGGTATAGTAAGGCATTCCCACCAGAAAAGGTTCATCAACATTGTATTGGAGGGAGTTTCTGAAAGAAAAAACGGCTTGTCATCAAAAAACTTTCCAGGTCACCGTCCCTCTTCTCCTACTGCATTTGCCCCCCCCCCCCCCAACATCCAGTGCCTACCGGTGCCACTGAGTACTTTGGAAACATGCAATTAATAACAAGCTTCCGATGCCTGGTACTTTTTCTCAAAGATAATGTTTTTTAAATGAGCTAGGAACTGATATTATTTGTTAAAACGTGTCGTTTAGATTTATCTGATTTCTCTTCTTGTTTTCAAGATATCCACTATTTTGAAGTATTGTTTGCAAAACCCCCTCAAATAAACAGAAAAACATACACGCATTTTTTTTATAAGAAACCAGTAACCAGTACTATAGCTGTTGAAAAGTTAAGAAACTTTCAGTAGCAATTCCACACCAAGTAGGATTGTTTTGTTTTTATCATTTGTTTTTTTTTTACCTATACCGAGTGTCCCCAAAAAATTTTAGTGTCCGAAAAACCAACAAAATTTGCCAATTTTGCATATTTTTTACGTCATTGAATATCCTTGCAGCAAAATTTAAAATCAGTAAAATTTAACCACAGCCAGTACCAGTACCAGTGCCAACAGTACCAGTGATGCCACTTTTGAAAACGGGATTTCTTTGAGCGTTGCTCCCCCCCCCCCTAAATCTCCTCTTGTATTTCTCAAAATTTCTATCTGTTTATCCTTTCACGTATAACAGAAATTTATAACCTTAAAATTACCATCAATTGAGCAGAATGGTAATCACACATTTTTGCAAAAGATGACTCTAGCTTTATCGCTTTCATCACAATAATAATGATTTTATTTCAGTCATTGAAATCTTTTATGACTGACCTTCTGAAAACCTACTCAAAAATGTCCCCATATCTGCAAAGCTGTTGATTTTTTTCTTGCTCGACATGGATGAAAGAGGCTTCAAATAAAAGTTTGATTCCCTGTTTGCCAAATCGAGCTATACTAGGAAGCAAAGCCAATGCTGATATGATGAACGCTAGTGGCTTCCTCAAAGTCGTAATGTAATATTGTCAACAAATTGCGGCAGCAAAAATCTTCTAGTTTTGGCTTCATTGAGTATATACTCCGTAGTTATTTGGTAGCTTTTGGCAAACGAGGTATAAAACTATCAAATTAAAGCCTCTCGTATCAAATTAAAACAGAAACAGAATTCTGTTTCTGTTTTCCTTCAAAATAAATGCAAGAGTTAAATTTCCTTTGTTTAACTAAGGAAACAAAAAAATTATTTCAGAAAGAGTCTACCATGTTCAGAAAAAAAAACAATGAATTATATTCCGTTATATGAATTGTGTTTTTTTACATATCGTTTACAGTCAAGCTAAGAAAGTCCCCAAAACTAAAGACACCTACTTTTAAATACACATTATCCACAAGTTTATGCATTCAATAATACCCTATCGTGCAAATGCCACAGTACTAATTTTGTATATATATATATATATATTTTTTTTTAAATACACATAACAATGAAACGCTATAAAAGGTTTTGTTTTACATATATTTTTATACTCTTTATGAGGAATTTATCGAGTTGTTACAAGGTTCCCTTGTGAAGTCAATGGGACTCATATAGACTTGTCACACGAGTCCTTGTTTCCCTGCGTTCTCTGATTTGCCGACGTCACTCCGGTTCAGGGAACAAGGACTCGTGTAACCAGCCTATGACTCATAATCAAACATAGTAAAAAGCTGGACTGAATATTGTCTCCCTTAGTTACTTTACCTCTTTACGCTCAGGAATATTTCTAAATAAACAAGCAAATCCTATATAAGCTTCTATTAAGAAAGGGATAGTATGCAAAAACCAAATCAATATATGGGAGTGTTCTTGAAGGGTGTATTTTATTTAGAATCCAAACCTACTGTATTCTAAAAACAGCAGACTTTTAGATTCTCTGATTTGGCAGAAAACGAAATCACAGTACCAAACAAATACGAATTCCAACTTTACCATGTCTACCAAAAAAGGAATTTGTACCAATAAAATACACCCTAAAAGCAATTCTTTTTTCGGCAGCCTTCTGTTTTCGGAATTCGTGTTCTGCAAAGTCGATCTTCTGAAAGTAGAACATTTGCGAGAATTTATTTTCGCATTTGCATTTCGTTTTTCAAGAGGATTCTGAAGTAATCTTTGATTTTCAGAATTCTTGTTCTTTTAAACTTATGGACTCGGTTTCCTGGAAACCTACCGATCTCAAAGAACAAAGGTTTGGAAGATCTCAAAGAACACGCTCTGAGAAATTTTAAAACTTCTAGAATAAACTTGAAATATGTATCCCCCTGAAAATATAATATATTTTCGAACTAATCAGTTTCCCATTATCTAGGTTCACATTTCTTGGTTATTATTGATCTAAATAAACTTAGATTTTAAAGCTGTTTGATCAAAACATGTACATACCAATAAAAATTTGTGTAAGAAAACAAAAAGGATTAACAACTGTCATTCTATCCTTATAAAACGGGTGGATCTACGCAAAAGACATTGTCTGTGTACATGAATTGGTTGCCATAGAATTATATATTTTTGGTGCTAAAAATATTGATAAAAAGTTGATGAAAAGTTTCATCGTAACTTCTTTGCTACTCCTTCTCTCCAAATTCTAATTCTAGTTTGATATAGCTTTTTAGTCTATGGTTATTATAGATTATTTTAGGTTCAAAGACACATGCACGGTACCAATCCAGTTCCAGCCCGTTTCATAACAGTCCTGGAAACACTTAAAATCCCTTAAATTTATTGCATAAAATTAAAAATAAAAACGTAACTATAAACAGCAAGTCAACATTAAAATTTGTCAAATCAAAACAATTATCAATTAAAATGATATATAATAAGTTTCATTGAACATAACTGCACACTGAACATTAACAAATGTGCGTAATCAACATATTGTATATGGTTTCCCATTGGAAAGATCAACTCTAAATGCTGACTCTCTCGGATTAAATGTTTTCGACAGCGTTTTTCAAAAATAACGAGGGAGCTAAAATTATCATTCACGGTTATGCTTTGCCAGCCGTTCCATGTCATTTTTAATTTCCAACCAGCGGAACAAATTTTATCAACAAACGTCAAAAGTAATTTTTTTACTGCTGATTCTTAATAATCTAGGCGAAGACAATGACCAGCATTGTAATGTGAAGGAAAAGGACCGAGTCTACCTCGTAAATGTACTACCGTTCCTTCCAAAAGAAGAAAAACTCATTTTCCTTTCTCCCACTGAGAACCCGAGCCTTATTAAACATATGATAGCTGCGTTTATGGTTCGCTCTGAAACGATCATATGCAAGAGAGACTGAAATCGTATTGGTAGAAAGGTTGTTTGTGAGTTTTTTGCTGCTGTACAAGACGATGCAATCGTCGTTCCATCTAAAAGTCTCAATATGAATTGAAATGAGATGAAATGAAATAGTTATGCGTAGAAATAGTTATACGTTTTCGTGTGATCAGGGTTTTATAGGCCAATGGCCTACCTTCTCTTATTATTTATATTGTATTATCAAATTATTATAAGATTTGTTTTCTGTAAAGTTGCACATGACGCAGCCTTCCTACGCTTGTTTAAAAGCAATGCATAAACTTTTCCCGGTCACAAAGAACATTGTGTACATACAAAGGAGTAAGGTACTTGTGACTGGCAAAATGTTAAAGTTGAGCCTCAAATGATAAATGCAGAAAGCAAAACGCTTTAGGGATGAAAAGTTATAACCAAGCTCTGATGGATTCACTGAAATTAATTTTGTACTCCTTGCTCGACTCCTTGATCAAATAAAATTCTGGAAAACAAACAAATGTAAATGGGTTCAGCCGGCATAACTAAGACTATCTTCTCCCAAATTAGCTAGGCCTTAGGCCTATTAAAGCGTGGAAACTCAAACTAACAATCGTACAGTATAAATGTAGCTTTAGCGTCAAAAATCTTTATCTCTGATAAAAAAAAAGGGAGAATCTCCGTTTTCGTAATATGTATATATATATATCTTGTAGATTACCAGGATTTTTCATCTTTTTTGCGTGATAAAATTCACGCTCAAACATTCAAACCCCGAAATTTGCATTGTATTGTCACACTAACGTTTCCTCGCAATCTTGGTCATCTTCTATCATTACATGACCATGAGAGTAGCTCATTACTTCCTCTTCTCCTGAGTAATATTTTCTTTCTTCGATCATTTTTTCAGTGTCATATGACGATACAGTTACAATTGCAGGCCGTCCATGACCAGCGGTAGTATGCGAAAGTTGACTCCAAGCTGCCGCACCAAGTAGAGATCCGGACCCAAAACCGGAATCATTACTGCGGTCGGAAACTTGGTTTTTAACCGATTTTTTGGGTTGCGGATTAACGAAATTATCTTCGGAAGGACCATTATTTAAATTTTGGATGCGTGTTCGAAGTTCTTCGGTTTTCTCGGTAATATAATTACTATAATCAGTGGCATCAAACATTCCCTCAAGTGAGTGTGTTTCAAGTTCATCACAGCTGGCAGACGATTTGGTTTTTGAATATTGAGATAATTTGGGAATTTGTGTCAACGAAGATGAACCGTGTATATTTCTGGATTGGTCCACCAACAAATTAGTTTTTGTATTTCGCATACCACTATAAATACCACTGCTATCAAAATCGCCAATTACATACTTGTTTGGCATCATTCGTCTGCTTCCTGGGCTGGAATCAGCAGATATAATCCGGTTTAGATTAACTTTTGGTACATTGTGATAACCATTTTGCGGTTTAGTTCCCATGAATGATATTGATCTACCAACTAATGACGGTCTCCGATCAGCATATAAACTGTTCACTGAATTGCTACCCAACGAGTAGGTATCGAATGTGTCATCGAAACTGGGCGCTTGGCTCCCTGATGATATTGATATGACATCTGAAAGTTAAAGAGAATGTCAATCAAGGCCAATCAATCAATCAATCATTATGGTGACGATGTGGTCTTAATACTGAAAATGTGGAGCCTTACCCTTCTTAGTTTTCGCGCACTTTACATTTTGGCATAGAAATTTCCTTCTTTTGGCATAGACAGTTCATGTTTACCTTTGTTACCTGGGTTACCTTTGTTGCCTTTGTCAATTTCACACGTTCTATCTTCTTTTCGTTATGGCTTACAATCTGTGGCTTGATAGGATTTTAGTTGCAACAGCCCAGTACTGGAGTATTTCTAGGCTGGCCTCACAACGGTTCCAGCTTGGGCCTAGTGGAGCCTAGACTTGCAATGAAAAACAACGGTCTCTACGGAGGAGAAAAAGAGACAACGGTCTCTGCGGTGGAACTAGCTTATTTTCCAAATTTATCCTTTCCTTCCCACCATAAATAATTTGGGGCAAATTAGGGACGAATTAGAGTTACGTCAAATTAGATTAGGGACGAATCAGCATTAATACGACGGATTATGGCAAAACATTATGGATCATGGATTATCCAAACCTCTTTCCGTGTCATTGTTATCATATTTTCCATTTACTTCTTTGGTAGGAGAGGACGTCTTCAATTCTTTGATCTTCTTCTCGATAGTCTTCAGCTGAAAATTAACGGAAAAATAACTTAACAATTAATCTGCAAAAATAATTTTTAAAAAAGCTTCAAAAACGGAGCGTGCAATTCATTTTATTTCGGCAAAGTAAAACTGTTTAGATCCCACTTGAACAAGGCCGCAAGGTGTGAATGTTATTCAATTTAATTGGGAGAAAACAATAAGATCTTCCATTAAAAGATTTGAACGCTATGTTACAAATAGTTACGTTTAAAATAACTTAATAGATCATAGAGACTTGTTAACTTATTGTATCATAGAGACTTAATATCCCTAGATATATGACAGATATCATTCGTTAATTATGCGCATTTCAAATTAACGAATGATATAATTATGCACATTTCAAACTTTTAAGAACAAAATTTACAACGAAATATACAATTATTATTTGTCATATCTGGGGTAGCCCGCACGTTAAGTCTGTGTGGTTAATGCTGATCGAGGTATATAAGTGATAGTAAGACTTACATATAAAATGACAAATGGTATGAATAGTTTACGTGAAAAACAAAATGAGTGTGAAGTGCATGAATAATGTAATGCATAAATAAAAATATATGTACATGGATGTGAAACATAAACAGGCGAGGGATAAAATCGTACATCATGCTATAACATGGAAAGAGGGAAGCATAACGAAAATGAAAAAAGTGTTTGGTGAGGTCTAGTTTATAAATGAAGAGCGAGGGAGAATTTCGTGAAACAAAATATTTCTGTTTTCCAAAATTACAATCCGATTTTAAATTTAAAAGTCTCAAGTTATCAACGAAGCATTTTTCTAATGCTTTTGTTTGTACCTTCGTGAGGGCTTTGTCATATAGTATTCTTCTGTCTTTTCTCACTCTTCGTTTTGCTTTGGGATCATGTGCCAAGCGCTGTGAAACGAAAAAAGATTGATTAAAATTGGATTGAGGTCAGAAGTCATTGGATCTTAGAACAAGTCTGATTTTATATATATATATATATATAATCAGTATGTTGATTTGTCCGTGATAAAAGTGCTCAATACATATAAGTAGAGCGTAGTATACATAAAATAAAAAAAATTAAACAACTATATTCATCTCTACAAGCCTGTTTCGTGATAGACTCACTCTTTAGGAGATGTTGATGTTGGCAATTTATTAGGAATGAATACGGGGCTGAAGAATATTTTAAGGGCATAGAAAACTGCACTAGTATATGTTCTTGAACTATGATTTAGTCATATTAAATTAACTAAATTAAATTAAATAAATTAACGTTAAAAAAATGCATTGCCTACCTTAGCTGCAGCTGTGATTTGACTCTGAATTTCGTAATCTCCAGTTAATTTTTCCATTTCCTGAATGTAATGAACAACATTATTTGTTTTACATGATGACAGAATTTCGATATAATCATTTTAAAATAAATGTTTATAAAAATATATATTCTTTTACTACATGGGGCTGTTCATTGCTAAATTTGCATATTCTACAAGCCATAACAAAAGCTTAAAATGTTTGAGTGGTTGATCAAATCTGTTTTCTCCTCACCGGATTAAATAACATTAACATTTTGCAGCACTATTTTAGAGGGAACTAAACCGTGTTATGTGGCTTCAATAAAATGAATTCTACGCTCCGTTTTTGAAGTTTCTGTAAAATTATTCTTGTAGAGTAATCTAAATGATAAAGCAAAACTGGCCAAAATCATTTTAGATACACGTTTTTGATAAGAAAGGAACTTGAGACTAGAGAGTTCCTTAATTTTTTTTCATCAAAATGAGACTCAAGTATTCTTACCGGTTCGTCGTCTCTTGTTGTTGTTTTGGTAGGTTTTTTCTATTTCTTGTTTTTTTGGTTTCAAATCTTTGATCCTCGGTATGGGTAGTGCCTTAGGAGTTCCTTAATTAGGAGGGACACTCGGGACTTTTTAATACGGGGAGGCCAGTCCAAGACATGTTTGAGAAACCCAAAAATATCATACCTTTCTACGAATACGGGTTGTAATTATGTTTCTTAGTGTCTAAGATTGCCAAAGCATTGAAATCCAAAGCAAAAAGCATTGAAATTCAAAGCAAAAAGCATTGAAATTCAATTTATGATCTGTGAAACAATGTTATTCAAAATATTTTAAGCATATATCCAAAAGTTTTTTTAACGATTGAAGTAGATGAACCTAAAAGTATCAAATTTTTAAAAATTACCTAAAAATATCGGACTTACATCCTCGTATGAAAAATGCCCCCTTAATTTATTAATTTATTTGGCAAATCTCAGCCTTGGGTTCCTCACAAAAAAGTTCCTCATAACAAAACGTGTGTTATGTAGATTTTATACAGCAATGAGCATGCCTCTGTGTTAAAATTTAGGGAGTTTGAAATTGATTTTAACCATGTTTTTTCAGAAGTGTGCCCCTGCGTTTCGAAGCATACTGCGTCGTTACTTGTTCAAACTTACCTCATTACTTCCAGATGAATTAATAATGTCGTCAGAAAATCTAAAAGTTGCGCCAACGCTCGAATCAGCTCCTGGCCCATTTCTTTCTTTTAAACAATTCATCAACGCCTATAAAATATTTAAATAAGACATCGTTGTAATTTTTGTTCACTTGCATCATTTCATACGTCGATCAACTCTGCACAATAATACAATGATAAAACAATAGTATTCAACAATAATAATAATGCGAGTAAGCTTAGGTGAGTAACCCCACAGTAGTCCCCACATAAAAATTAGGGTTCCTTATAGTCGTTTAAAATTGTTTTAAAATAAAAATAAAAACGTTTTCACAAATTTAGGCTGTGCATGCCCCAAAATATTAACTGTATTTGTGTTCTCGGTATTAGCTTGGCCCTAGTTCCAACAAGATAAACAATTATAATACAAAATTTTAATCTTACCAGTCGCTGACACTGTCTATAAATCCGGGCATGAAACGGTTAACAGATTTATTCCAAGCAAAACTACTGTTTTATTTGTGTATGGGTCCCTTCTAAGGTTCATTTTCTAAGTGCAGTTCAATACAGGAATTCTGTTTCGAAGTAGCGAGTTAAAGGTGTTGATGAAATTGCACCAAGCTTTTTCGGTTGAATTTGGAACAACTTTATGTTCCAAATTTAAAAGTGAGACTTTGGTAAGTCCTGTATGAACTCACTTGAAGAGAAGGAAGTCACTAAAGCTACTAATGTGGTATATTTTTTTTGTTGCGACACCCGGTTTTTTAAAAAGATACCTGCGTTAAAGTTTTATCTATTTAAGCACTGAACTTTACGTATTCATTAGAATTAAAAAAATCCTTAAAGAATTAAGTTGGTTACCGCTTCTTGTCGCATGAGTTGGCTTAATTCATTTTCTCGTTGTTGCAGCCTCCTTTCCAACATGTCTTTTTTCGACATAAGTGCAATAACGAACTGACTCTCTGAATCTTCTGCAAAAAAAATAGTTCAATATTTCAGAATTAGTTTGGCCAGGATTTAAAAATTGAGAGGTTAAATGCCCTATCTAAAGCCTAGTACACACTGCTGAAATAAATTGGTGCTGAAAAACAAGTTTGATATAAACTGGTGCTTGAATCTCCTTTTCTGTTACTTTCTTCTCTTCCGTTACTTTCATTTCTTCTGTTTGTGGAACATAATTAAACCATTTTACTTGTCATTAACTCTTTCGACCCCCCGGGCAGGGTCATATGACCTACTGACAAGCAATGTAAAATATTATATTTTCAGGGGGGGGCAAATGTAGAAAGAATATTTTACTTATTTTGGAGTTTTTAATGTGGGTAAATAAGTAAGACGGTCAACCGTAGTCGGAGGCAACCAGAAGGCTCTTCTTTCGTTCGCTGCTATTCGGGGGCAGGGGTTGGCACAACTCCTATCCCTGATCAAAAGACTCCTCTTATACCCTCAATCCAACTCTTTTTTAAGTAAGTTTGTTTGTTTGTGCTACCTCCCTGCAAAATGAAACTTACATAGAAACACACAATGTAAGTATCAGTCTTGAGTATCGTAAGTATCGAAGACAAAGTGAATTCACTCAAGCAGAAAATCAAAACAAACAAAGCCATGTTTTGATTTTCTGTATGAGAGAATTTGCTTTGTCTTGAATGGCTAATTTCATTATTGTTACGAAATCTGCCCTTGTTTGTCTGAAGGTATGGTTGCATTAAAATTAGTACAAATAAAGACATTTTCCTTACCAAAATCAAAGCCAAATGCATCTACAGAACATGTGCTTCCAGTTAATTCTGAACCAAGCGAAGTTGCAAGTGAAGTTGAAGATTTTGACAGATCCCTCGCGATGTCTTTTAAAGTTTTCGCTTCTTGAAAACGCTATGAAATTAAATAAGAAGAAGTTTAGAGAGAGTAAGAAGTCATTTGGAGAATTTATGAAGTTGCTTCAGCCATGGTGCTAAAATGAGTGCGAAATCAGTTTTATTTAATTTCATTCGATTTCAAAACCCTTCAGACTCCATGCTAATTGTCTGGTGAACAGTACAAGTATGCTCGTTCTCAAGATGCACATTTCAAAATATGAAGTCGCTTCATGGTGCTAAAATGGGTCCAAAATCAGCTTCAAGACTTTTCAGCCTACTAGCTAATTGACTGGTGAACGGGTCACACGGGTATCAAGGAACCAGGTCATTTAGCTAGGTTGTTTAAATGCAATAAAACAAACGATAAAAGACTGACAGTAAGAAAATTACAAGCCATCATTACATAGGCTGAATTGGACGTACAAAAGTATTTAAAACAAAAATAAATAACACAAAAATAAGGATGGTACGTGTAAAAGTACGTCTATTTGAAGCGTTCAGTGCATTGAATCTAAATCAAGGTTGCCTCGAGGATCTTCCTGTTGAAGTTAAAACTCAATGTGTCATGGCCGTATAACAATATCTTAACTAATTTAGAATGTGGAAAGTTGGACAGGCCATGGTAGGGTAAACATGACACAGTGACACAATTTACATTGTCGAAAAGATCACGTCTTGGCACACCGTAGATGGTGCAAAGCAGCAATAAATACAATAAATACCATCAAAACATCAATACAATCAATACCATAACAGCAACAAGAAATACTTTAATACTATCACTCGCGGGGAGCATCGAATTTAAGGCGTCTCGAAAATTATGGTTAAATTTGTGGTCTCCTAAAATGCTCCTTAAAATGCTATAAACTGTTTATGGTTCATCAAATAACAAAATGCATTGCCAACAAAAATGGTAGCAATCACGTTCATTAAATTCAGCCTTTGTGCGAAAATAGTTATTTTATTGTTAAAAGCTAGTCAAATTAAAAATAAACAATTTACTTGTGGTACACAATAACTATTTACCAGGTAAACATGATGAAGAAGCTTAAGTTTCACAAGATAATTTGTTGCTTTTTATTAGTTTTCAAATTAGTTTTTATTATTTTTATTAGAGCACGTTTTCAAAAAGTAATAACTCTCTAATGTTCATTCTGAAAATGCACATTTCAAAAGAACTTTTTAAGAACGAAATGAGCTTTTTATTTGTTCTATACATCTAGAAATGGTATGTCATTATCTTGGTGTTATGATTTAACACCAACCCTCCTAGAACCCATCATACAGAATGTCATACCTGTGCGTCTTTATTATTTACAAACAGTTGATGATAGCCAACAGAAATCGCCCAAATTTCTCTCGCATCTATAGTCGTTGAGAGGTACCACGTATCTACAATCGCTTGAGATTGGCGTGATCGAAGAGTAGAATATCTGAGATTAAACAAATGGATCGAAATTAAAAGCGTTTATATTGTGTAAACAATGATGGGGTCATCATAGTAGCAGGATTATCCCAGTATTAGGATGTTCCGCCTCTATTGTTTTTCTCTTACTCTGAAAAACAATGGAGGCAGGTCATCCTACCACTAAATCCCTCCCTGTAAATAACCCCTTTAACCCTATTCCACCTGGGGACATCATGGCTTACCAACTATATATCAGGATTTATGCCCTGTTATACTGATGATGAAATGTTCTTATTCATTGACTTTTACTCAAATTTAATGGTCTGAAAAATTAAAATATTTAGTGCAATTGTGAAAGTCAGTAAAGTCAGTAAATGTCACGTGACCAGTAAATGCCTATATTTGTAAAGAGGTATACGTGACGTGACCAGTTCATGCCCATAATTGTAAATGCTTTATCGACCGTAGTTTGTTTCTAACGACCGTAATTAAACAGCACCTTTAAGAATTTAATTATAAATATTAACGATAATAATGAGCGACGTTTCGATGTCATCTTAACATCATTTTCAAGCTAAATGAA
>JAYJMH010057260.1:0-12703 GCA_036873815.1 Phacellophora camtschatica | reverse complement strand
ATTTTTCATAAATAAAATTTGCAAATATAAAGTACAGTACAGTATATCTATGCATATGCTATTTTCTATTCCAGTATAAAAATTAAGAAATCCTTCAACAATCTGACACAAGTCTGGAGTTGTTATGTGATTATGCAGCTGATTTTCCTTAATAGTGTCGTCTAAACCACGCCAAGAAAACTTTATATCCAATGGCATGTTTATTATATAATATTACTCAGGGGCGGCGCTGAAGGGTATTCTAGGTATTCGTGAATACCTATCTATTTTCAAAAATAAATCTACTTTATTCATGGTAATAAAAAAGAAAAAATAACAGAGACAAGGACCAATGCTCATAGAGGCCATAACATGGTGGCTGTAGCCTGCGAGCAGACTTCATTTGTTGTGTCACGGCTGTGGATGCAGAAATATTGGCTTCTTGTTTTATTAATCTTGAGACAATCAACAGTTATGTCGCAGTGCTTTTATTCTTTGTTTCCAAGACAGTCGTTAATTACTCACTAATCCATTAAACATAATAACTATGGCAGATATTCTATCGGTAAGCTATTTTTTTTTATATGAACTAAAGTAGCAGTTGTTATGTGTTTACGGCATTTACTGTGAAAATGCTGTTTCTCGATTACATGTTCTGTCTTGGCGACCGTACTATTCCAGTAGCACTCTGAATACCTTGTCCTTTTGGTGGCTGCTAAAAAGGCTGGAAGCCGTTTTACTAGTTATTTTGATGCGGCATTTACCATACCATCATGCCCTTAGGTCTCCAATTCACCTTCTTCGGTGAAAAGACGAGATGAAATAGATAACTTTTGGGATTTTTTTACCACTTACTATAAACATTGCACATAGTTTACCGTGTACTATAATTTCTCAAAGTATTTTTAATTTACTATATTTTTTAGGCTATGATTTACAATAGTAGCGGCAGTAGTAATAGTCCGGGTGCTGAATGCTGAGAATCATGGCTTGTGGGAAATTTTTTTTATAAAGCTGTTACTTTGCACAGAGCTCCCTTAGGGTGTCTAGACCCCCCACAAAAAATGCCCCATGTTTCCCATGTGGAGAAACCTCGTTTCCAGGCTCTTTTCACAATGACGCATGCGCCAAATGACGAAAACATTAACTTCGTCAAATATAGACTTTATATCAGTTTGTTGCATTTTTTATGCTGATTAAGGTTTCCTTAAGGACCATAGTCTGAAAATGCACAGTAAATAATTTATGAAGCAGGTAAGTTTATGAAGCAGGTAAGTTTGATGTAACATATAATTTATAAGGTATAGTCTGTACAGGAACAAGTTATTCTTGATTTTGAGTGAAGTCAGGTACTTAGTGCGAATCTTATGTGTCTATCGCCAACTAAATGTTAACATTTACTCCATAATCGATACTCCATTATCCATGGCACTATGCCTGGTTTCTAGCATCTTCACAAAAGCCACGCTCCAACTGGTCGGGATTTCTGCAGTGTTCTACTAGTGCAATCACCTCTCAGAAATCGGCGTCCACAATCACATTCCTTCCGATTATCGATCTTAACCCATCAGATGAGTCTTGCATTTACTCTACGCTGCTGTTCATCATCCCTCAAGCAGCGAAACTAAAGGTGCAAACCCCTTGCGTTACTTTCGATCAACCTCTCTGGTTAAAGGCTTTTGACATCATCCATGCAGAAAACCTACCAATTGTCTGCCGCCTCGGAGGTTTTCATACATTGATGAGCTTTCTGGGTAGAATCGGTGCGATTATGAAAGGATCTGGTCTTGAAGATCTCCTTTCTGAGGTGTACGCTGAAAATAGTGTCATTCATATGGTATCAAGAAAAGCAGTAGCTAGAGCAATCCAAGGGCAAAGGATTCGTCATTGCTACTTGATATGATCAAGGAGAAAACCGACATTGATTTTGGAGAACAGGACAAATTCTATGAGAGGGCCTTAGACGGTAATCTTGATCAAGAGTCTCTGCATGAGTTAGCGGGAACTTCGGTGTACCAAAATATCAAAGATAGTCTTGCAACAGTGAAGGCTGAGTTGAGCAATCGATCGAAAACATCAGAGTTGTGGATTTTGTACATGTACTATATCCATCTCGTGAAAACTTTCATATTCGCTGAGAGAACGTCCGACTGGGAGCTACATCTTGATGTGCTTTCAGAAATGTTGAACCTGTTTGCCGCCACAGGGCATAAAAACTATGCCAAAACTGAGAAAACTGCCGCAGACACATCATTGGTTATATGCACAATTCATGAGTGGTCATCACCCATCCATTGACTCTTGTGTATTGTTTAACAGAATGGTAGCTATTGCAGCACATCGAAGAGCTTTTTCAATATGAATTAACACGAGAGCCAATGTCGCTATTCAAAGGTGGAATGATGCGAAAACCTGACGCAGAAACCCAAATTATCTGATGGAATGATGCGAAAACCTGATGGGCCCCCTGCGCAGAAACCCATACCTTGCGAGAGTAGCAAGTGTATGTGCCTGAAACTGAAAGGTTATCTATAACCCGTGTCCCCTGCTGGAAACAGGTCATCTCGAGACTTTCGCGGGCTAGGCACGTTAAATACAATAACTCACTCACTCACTCACTCAAACTTTAACCCCACAAAAAAATTTTTATTGGATTAAAATTTTATTGAGAAAAATTATATGAGTATTCTATGCCGCTCCCAGAAAAGATCCTTTTATAATATGTGATACTGTAGTGAAAAGATAAGAATTTCACCTATTCTCTGGAAGACTGGGTAATTGATTCTCTTGATCAAAATTATTTTTTCTGGGAGTGTCATAGCATTCATTTGGCTAAAAAACAGGAACGACGCAAAAAAAATATTAGAATTTCAACGATATTTTTTTGTTGCTACTATTTCGCCCTGGCATACAGCGCTTCTTCAGAGCTAAATGACTAGAATTACAAAATAGCAAAAAAAAAAAATTTGTATGTTTACTTTTGGTAATATGGATTAATTATATTATGGAATAAATGCAATTGGTAATTGTTGGATTGGATATGTAGGCGATAATGGCTGTATCTATTGTTAGTATTGGCATGGAGGTATGGATAATGTTATAATAATGTTAGTGTTATTTGTGGGCCTATTTCTAAAATTTACATTGCTAGTCAATTTTGAATAATGAATATTATGATTAATTATATTTACAAATGAATATGGCAGGTCTCTGTTGAATTTTCTTGACTGTCTTTATTGAAGTTGATGTTTAAAGTTGCTGCAGGAAAAGTATTGAGATGTGGGAAAAGGTCAGAATTTGGAAGTAACTTGGGATGTAACTTGGGAAAAATACATTTAAAAATATTTAAATCCCATGTTTATTGTTTGTTTTAGGTTTCAGACCCCCATAAACGTTTCTAAAAAGAATTAGAGATCGTATCAAATAAGAAATTATTTTCAAATTTGAATATCTGATCAATTGGCGTACGGACAAGTGTGCTGTAAAACTCTTCTTGTATCGTGTGTAGAATCTGGAAAATTTTATCACAAACTGCTTGAGCAACCAATGTATATTTATGGTTCCGTGTAAAATAGTTAAACGCGCTTTCTTGTGGGGAACGTTGCAGGTGCAATAGATGGAATCCATTCCATCTATTGCACCTGCAACGTTTCTAAATTTTGTTTTTCTCAATTTACTTTGTTACTTTCCTGCACTCCTCTTTAACTGGAGCATCCGTTATAAATACTTTGAAAATTGTATGAACTGTTTCACGTAAAATTTAAAACATTGAGGCAACACTGCAGTAACAATTTCCATTTCTACTTGCTGTTTAAAATTGTGATACTGCGACACTTTTATGCAAAGGGACACTACGGCGAAATTTGGTGTCCTATCTCTCTAGAAATTGAGCTGTAATTTGGCATATCTACCCAGTGTCTCAGAAAAGTTATTACAAATGTGATAGAGTCTATTAATGTTGTTGTTGAATTTATGTTCGGACATCCTGTGCCGATACTGAGCTTCTTTAACAGGTCACAGCCATTCCCCTAGTGGTGGCGTTGTGGAAAATTTAAGCATTTAAGACAAAATTATCTTCTTCAAGGGAAGCTAAATGGTCATGCAAGGTATCAATGTTAAACTAAATTTTTCCCTTTTCACGATGGTGCGGATTTCAGCTGAAAATCTGTTAAATATTCGTCACCACACTCAATTTTTTGAGACACCTGGTATATGAGTGATACTTTTGACATTCTGAAATGCTCAAGCTAGAATTCAGTATATTGTTCCTTCTCAGTCATATGTAGATGGCGAAGAAATTGAGGCCTGCGAAAATCCCGTGCAAACCTTGGCTGAGAAATCTGTAGGAAATAATTGTTCATTATCCGATAACTGTTTATTGCACCCAGTATTTGATTTATTCACGTTCAAAATTTTTATGTAATTCATTTTTTCGCTGTTTTCTCAAGATAACCTAAACTCTTGTCTCAAACATTACCTGTTCCTTTAGGTTTTTGGCTTCCGGTAGTACGCATGGACTAATGTCATGACAAGAAATTCTGACATGCCCTTGACTGCTACAAATGTTAAAAATTATTTTCCAAGTAGGAGGAGGAGCTAGCACTGTTAGAAAAATAATTATATAAACTGTGTCGCAGGCCATTTTGTGCTATCGTATTCAAGTGACGATAGGTTTAAAAGTTGTTATTTATCATTGGCTAGTTTAGCGTTGTTGTTCTTGCAGGCCTTTCACCTGTTTTAAGTCTGGTAATTTGTCCTGTTTTGTTGCTCAGAGTTTTGTTTTAAAAGAAGTAACGCCTTAGATTGTTTAACGTTAATGTGGCCTGATTTTTAAATTTGAGTTTGCTGAATTTTAAAAGATCTAAAGCTTGCTTACAATCAACTGTATCTCTCCAAATTATATTTCTGGTACGAAGCTCGAGAGTTCTCCCCTCGGTACCTCAAGGTTTGATGAGGTCGTTGCCAAATTCTTGACACCTTCAAAAGTTGCTGCCAAACCAACTGGCTCGGGAGCAATGTTCTCCCAGTCAATTGGGATAATGTTACTTGTCAGCAAGAATTCCACTAAAGGTGTCTTCATCCAGTTCCAAGGAGTCTAGCTCTGAAGAGCTGGAGGAATTTTTTACAAGTAATGTACAGCATGAAGAAGTTACTTTAACAAGGCGTAATGATCGACCTCCCGCCATGTTGTACCAGGAAATATCATAATGATTGAATGAGGCTCTAAAAGCATACAAATGGCTATGCACCAAAGGTTAAAATGGAGCGTCTGCTTGGCGTGGAGTAGTTACTTCTCTGAAAGACCAATCTGTAATGATTGATCACCTCTGGGCTAGTCACCAGAAAAATATTTACTTTGTTTGTTTTTCAGAATAACGGTCGGTTTAATATGTAAAATTTTAGCCAAAACTTAGCCAATTTAACAAGGCTTCGTACGGGCATTCCGATCTATGTCCAACTCTTTACGTCACAGATCTGGTTTGACCGCGCTCGAAATGTTGCACTTTTTGATTTGGCGTGCTGCTCGGGAAACCAATATTAAAGGCAAAAAGTGACTTCGGATTAAAAAAAAGCTTTGTCATCGTTACAAGCAAGGTTGATTTGATTATTTGATTTGGTTGATATGATGTCATATTCACTTAAAGGCCCTTTAAATGCTTTTGTTATTTTGTTAGTCTTTTCAACGTCTTTTGTTTCCCATTGACTTGTCATTTCCCGATAAAAGTTCAGAATAAGGAGTATTTTTTGGTGTATATCATCTAGAATTAGGTAATTTGGCGAACATGTTTATTCATTTTTGCCTCCTCGTCAAATTCATGGCTGTTTTGCAACAAACAATTAGCAGTTTGCAATGTAATGCAGCCAAGAGTTGTGATTGTTTGCTACATATTACCTATACTGAGATATTTTTCTCCCATTTTCTCAAATTTTCTAAGAACCGATCTTTTTACTTTAACGGGGTGCAATTGTTTGCAATTTTTTGGCTCCATTGAATATTTTTTTAAGGGTCTTGATTATTTTTTCATGCTTTATTTGTCGTCGCCCAAGCGTTTTTTTAAAAAAGTTTTTCATGAACTCTTTCGGTTACTTTCAGTTTGGAAATTAGTGGTGATCAACTTTGAGGAGGAAAAACATTCCTAGTGTCATGAGGTATAAATAAATTATAAATATCTTCTTCTCTATCATAATTCATGCACAGTGCACCAAACGTTTGTAATGCTATAACATTGTCATGATTGCTCTGAATACATATCATAGATTATTGAAAAAGAAACTTTTTTTTTCTTGTGGAGAATATATTTCAATTCTAACATTGACAACGTTTCCCTTGTAGAAATTTAAATGTCAGAAACAAAATGCTAAAAATAATGTGCTTTTTGAACAAGTAAAAAATTTACTTTTAATAAAAGGATTTCTCATTGTCACATAATGTAATGGAGTACAACCAAGTATTTGAATAGATATAAAATATTAACAACAAAGATTGTTTTTATAAATGTTTGCCTTATAGATCTATTGTACGTATACAGATAAATACCAAAAATTAAACAACCTACTGTATGTTGGTGAAACTTTTATCTTTCTAACAACTGACTCTCCTTCCTTGAACTTTGGAAACCAAACATGGAAATATGGCTTACTATCTTTATTTGTGTGTACTTTTCTGTGCAAATTCTCATTGAAATGCAGATTTACAAACATTTTCCTGTTTATTAAGCATAAATATAATTATGTTATTTAAAAAGCATATCATACTGCTTCTGCACTATATATGTTTATGAAGCTTTTGACACCAAAATACCTTTGTAGCAAGGATATTGTCCCAAAAATTTAGTTTAATTTGGCAAATTCATCAAATGCATTTTTACATGTTTTATTACATTATCTATTTTTCGATGACATTCTGTGTTGCATCACCATTCTTCAGGATTAAATTATTAAAAGTTATATTATCACAAATACTGAAACACTATAAATGATAACAAAATTTGAAGATATTCATTTATCATTTAATTGTTTTTGGTCACAAATGAGCAATTCATTATTAAGAACTAACTATACACTATAAACTTGCAATATGTGCCAATCCACGTAAAATGCAGAGTCTTTGGTAACCATAATTTCATAAGTGCATGGAAAGATTCTAAGGAGATGGTTTGAGTATCTGGTGAGCAATTCTGAGAATAATATTTAGGCCAAAGAAGAAATAACCAACTACCTTTCTCCTCTCACGACCACCAACGACGACTTCGGGAACTTCTTGAGCTTGCGTGATTAATACTGACGGCACAGATCCACGAATCAAGACTCTGTAAGCGTTCGGATTTCTAGCTGCTTCTTGTCTGTATCCTGATCATCGGTATTTTCATCAATCTGTCTCAAACTCACTTCTGCAGATAAAGAATTCTGCAACCGCGACAACTGATCACTTAAAATTTTGTAGTCCTTGTTTAAAATTGTCACAACACCCCTTTTGTACAATGTATCACAAAAAAACAAAGCTGACGCACGAAGGACCTTCTTTCGTTCATCAGTGAAAAACTGAACTGTATTTAGCATTTCTGAGCGTACGAGATCTTGTTCCTCTGCTGCAAGTTGAAGTCGAAAGAAAAAGTCGATGGACTCTTGTCTTATTTCTTCCAGTATATTTTCTTCCGGAATACTGTTTTTCGTCAAAATATTGCAATAAAGATTTGAACTGGAATCTTTGGCATTTTCTATTTTAATTTCTTTTCGTCTTAGGTTTTTTTTTTCTTTTCCAAGATAATTTACTTTTCGGTTAAATGGTAAAACAATTTCATCAATCCGTTTGTTCTTCTTTCTTATACCGGCTTCAAATTGCTAGTTTCTAACCATCTGAAAAAGAAGAATTTCTAACAGTTCATCTGAAATTAATTAATTAATCTGGCATTGTGACCGTGTATCCTTTATATAATAGCTTCCAATGTGCTCCTAAACACCAGTTTCAATGGCTTCCCTGCGCTCACTAAGTACAAGGTCAATTGCAATTCCTTTGGTTGATTCAAGTGTCCAAGTCCATCTCTTCTTAATTCCACTAGTCTTTTAAATTTTAGCGATACTTAATGTACCTTCTGATATTTATTTGTGTATATATTTACCTTGTTAAATATAAACTATTTGACTCTTTAAAACATTGTCTCTCTCTTCTTTAATCCATTCCTGGAGAATAGTCATGTTTCCTTTGAAAATAAATTTTAAAATCTATGTAACTTTATATGTTCTTATATATATAGTGAAAGCGGGCATAAATTACACACAGTACTCCACCCAATTACCACGCCCAAGCAGTTTTTATTTTTTGTTCTGGTTTTTCTAAAATCCATTAAATCAGCTTTCAAATGATACCAAAAGAGCTGTTATTGAGCAGTTCTGATCTTTCCTATAGCCCTATTTACACTACACAAACTAACCCGGGTTACTTTTTGCTAGTGTAAATGCAACTAACCCGGGTTCGCCCCGGGTTAAACTAACCCACCTACCTCCCGAGGTGGGTTAGTTTTTGAAAATGTAGTGTAAATGCGAAGCTGGGGCGAACCAGGGTTTGTTTCTATTATGAGCATGCGCAATCGGGTAAAAAAACATAAACAAAAAAAGGCGCCATAGAAAACTTTTCTCTTCCTCGACTTGATACTACTAACCAAAGTTAAGCAAAATGAGTACTGAGAATATTGCTCGAGGATCAACTTGTGCCTCAGACGAAGTCTCAAAGTTGATAATTATATGGGCAGATGTCCAGCAACAACTGGACAGTTGCTCACGAAAAAGGAAAATTTTTGAGAAAATGGCAAAACGTTAGGAAACAGAAGGTGGATTTATTGGCACGTACCAGCAAATCAACAAGAAAATCAAACAGCTGAAAAAGACATATAAAAAAGTTACAGATAATAACAACTTGTCTGGAAGATTCAGAAAGACGGTCCACCACTTTGAGAAATTTGACCAAGTAATGGAAGATAAGCCCATTACTAGGCCTCCAAGTCTATTTGAGAGCAGCGAGCAGGCTGCAACTGCAATTGACGATGATGACTCTTTGATTGGGCAGCAGGATCTGATAGAGAGTACGTCGTCAACTCCTTCACCTGCAGCATGTACTAAAACCTCAAGCAGTAGTTCTACACCTTTTCCTAAGCCCACTACAGTACCCAATAAAGATACACAAATTCCTGTGAACAAGGAGAAAATCCTGAGCTCAAGAAAGGGAAAAAGTGAAAAGAGAAGCAGGAATGAGGTATTTATGTCAACTGCCTTCGAGATTCTGCAGAAGCAACAACAAGCAGCAGACGAGAAGTTTTTTAAAAGGGAAGAAGAGAGGCAACGACGAGAGTATGAAATTGAGGAAAAGAGAAGAAAGGAGGAACAACAACACGAAATCTTCATGATGCAAATGATGGGTAATATGTTCATGAGAGTAGCTGAAAGTTTTAATGGAAACCAGCAACATCGAAACTATGCCTACCAGCAACATTGGCCATCTTTCCAAAATAACCAACAACAGCAGAATAGCCAGTATCCAAATCAATCCACGTCTGCCAGCAATGAAGATGAAATGCATTACACAACATGATAGAAGCCGCATCGAAATAAGAACTCTTATACTTGATATAAAAGTTTTTAGTTAATATAAACGTTGCTAGTTATATGGCATAAAAATTGTTTGTTGTTAAGGAACGGTCATAAATTGATATGGGGACTGGGTTGGAAGCAAATGAGGGTCTGAAAATTAATTTCCTCTGTCTTTCAAGTATTTTCTTAATGTAAAAAGTTTTTTGTTTGGGGTCTGAAACGTTTTCATGAACAATTAGAAGGGGTCTGAACTTTTTACAAAATTTCCAGAAGTGCTTCCACCCTCTTCCACATTATTAATATGACAGCTAATAAGTAAGTTAATATAAAAGTTGTTTTTCATAAAAAAGTTTCCTACAAATCCACATCCTGACAATACTTAATCTATGCATTCCTGATTGAATTTCCATCTTGTGACGGTTCACTTCTATCATTATTGCTAACTTGTTGAATTGCGGATTCTGTTTCATATAGATCATTATCAAATTCTTCCCTCAACAGCTCACAGATGTTATGTGGAATACAACAAGTAACAACTATCGAATTCATCTTTTCTATGCTGACTTCGTTTTGCTTCAACAAGCAACGCCATCTTCCTTTTAACCTGCCAAACGCATTCTCAACGACCCTCCTGGCCCTACTAAGTTGGTAGTTGAAATGCAGCTTGTCTTATCCAAGCGTGCCATTATCAGGGAAAGGTTTCATTACCCATGGTAAAAGGGAATATGCAGCATCTGCTGTTATGAACAATGGCACTTTAATACCATCTATGTTAGAAAATATTTCTTTTGAAAATAGTGTTTTATTTTGACCTTTCTTGAAGATAGAAGAGTTTGAAAAACTCTAGCGTCATGGACTTTACCAGGCCAGCCCACATTTATGTCAATGAACCTGTATCTGCTGTCAACAATTCCTTGTAGAATGATAAAATACCAGCCCTTGCGGTTGTAATAATCAGCATGGAATTCAATAGTGGCTTTGACAGGTATGTGAGAGCCATCAATTGCACCTACACATTGTGGAAAGCCCCACTTGTATTTAAATTCTGCAATCACTTTATCAAGTTTTTCACCAAAAGAAATTTTATGTAGTCTTCAAGCATATTATTCACAACAACTGAAGAACAGAGCTCTTCAGCGATGTGACATACACTTGCTTCAGATATACCAAAGAGATGGTTCTGTAGTCAGAATTC
Source organism: Phacellophora camtschatica (assembly GCA_036873815.1). Classification (NCBI taxonomy): domain Eukaryota; kingdom Metazoa; phylum Cnidaria; class Scyphozoa; order Semaeostomeae; family Ulmaridae; genus Phacellophora; species Phacellophora camtschatica. Next base: position 1,944 of record JAYJMH010057260.1, on the reverse strand, counting down.
GTGGCTAGCCTCCAAAGAGCCACACCAATTCGTTTTCTAACAGTAATAGCTTTCCTGAGATGAGTGTCTTCTTTGCTTATGAATGGGGAGAGCTTTTTACAGATAAATCTAAACGTTGACTTCCCCATTCTAAAATTCTTTCTCCAGTCCTTGTCAATCAAGGTCCTTTCAACAATTAAATCCTACCAATTGTGGCTTCTTGGTTTCTACCAAACAGACCTAGATATGTTCCGAGGTCTCGAAAGCTCAGAAGTTGAATTGTAAAACGTACGTTTGACAAGCCTTCCTCTAAACGCGAGATAGTTGCCAATACGGCGCTTAGCGGCAATTTTCTGTTTGTTTCTGCGTCTCCTTCTCCCTAAAGCTTTAAAACATATTGCATTGTCAGAAACATGATCTTCAGCATGAAAATACTTCGACAAAACTGCCAGCCTAAAAGTTGAAAATTTGCTTCGTCTGTCATGATGTTTTGGTTTCGTTTATCAACCTATTAGGCATGCGTGATATTATTAACCCCGTCTTGCCCAAGATCAGCGTTTACATTATAAGCCAAAACTAACCCGGGTTAAGCTAACTCGGGTTAGTTTAAAGCCTAGAGCACACTGCAGATTTTTATCGATGATACACGCGATTTTTGTTATTGAGACAAAAATCGTGCAATGTGCGGCAATCAAAAACCAAAGATTTTTGTCGTCAGCGACAATTTTTCAGCTCAAACATGTTTGATAATTTTTTTTTTCGTCGCTGACGACAAAAACAAAAATCGTTCTGTGTGCGGCACTCGACTCGACTAGAAAAATCTTTGAGATATCATTGGAAGTACCAATCAGCGATCAGTAAAAAGTCACATGCTCTGCAAGAGACAGACAAGAAATCGAAAATGGCTGAAGCAGAAGCAGTAGTTGATTCTGTTGTTTTGTGGTCTCAAGAAAAAGAGAATGTGTTGGTTGAGATGTGGCAGGAAACGCCTTCCCTGTTTGCTATTTCATCTCCCGAATACAGTAACAGAAATGAAAAAGCTGCAGCACTGGGAGAGATTGCAGAGAGACTAAATTAATTTAGGTCATACTCAGTACTCCATAATACTGTTTACTGATAACATATTATTGTAGGCCTATTTTATTTTATTGCATTGTCCTGGAATCTAATATTTTTGTATGCCGGATATTAGCAGCTGTGTACACCACATAGGCAAACACTAAACATTTCCTTTACCATTAATTTGCCTGTCAAAAAATGTAAACAATTCAACCTGTCAGCCAGCTTGGTTGAAATTTACCAAAAATTTAAATCTTCTAGTTGATGTACAAAAAAGGTGTACAAAAGAGGATAACTTCGTTGCGCACCCAGTATGTCAGAAGCAAAAAACCTTGTGCAAGTGGCAGTGCCAGACTAAAAGTGACAAAAAGAATCAAGTGTCTGACAGAAAAACAGAAAAAAACAGTTTCTTGACAAGTATCTTGGAAATCGTCAATCAGGATCAATAACAAACTTACAGGTACCAAACTTTGGTTGAGGAATTTGGTGCTTGGCCATTGTCAGCCAACGTTGTTTTAATTTAAGGCCAAAATAATGCAAATTAAAGACGCCTGACTTTTTCTTTTTCTCAAATTAAATAAGTGCCTAGACATGGAAACTTTATGGTAATAAAAATATGGTGAGCCTTTGTTTTACAGTCCTGACTGCAATACTTTTGTTCTGCCAGGGTACAGAACCAATGTTAGATGTAAAATATGTCTTCAGTAAATGTATTTGCCCTTTTACACTTAGTGAGAAATTCCTATGTCTGATTTTATCTGCATCTAACCATTTGAGTAAACAATGATACTAATGACGTAAAGTAAACAATGATACTAATAAAAAACCATTTGAGTAAACAATGATACTAATGACGTAAAGTAGCATGTTTTGCACACAAAATGGCAGGGTTTCGACGAATGGTCA
>JAYJMH010057249.1:0-12708 GCA_036873815.1 Phacellophora camtschatica | reverse complement strand
TGAACTAATTTGGAACCGAACTCGTTTGGTCTCGTGTAAACACTTGAAAGTGGATTAATTTTAGTACACTTCCATAATGAGGGTGAGCCATTATGAATTGGAGGCAGAAAGAAGAATGAAGCAATTTTTTGTTTGGTTTTGGCCAGCTTATTTATATGTTTATCAACTCTTCGTTCTGTATGTTTCTTGTGAATTACTCCTGTAATTTCCTGTGAACTTCGAAGATGGAGAATTTGTACGCTATTGCCATTATGTCTGTTCTCAGCTCGCTTGCAGCAACAGTGAGTTTGGGGTATATGATGGCTGTAATGTAGAAGAATGCTCACGCAATGAGAAGAAATACGTTATTGGCCTTGGCTGACGAAAGCTCACGCAGATAGTCAGTCAAATCTTTGCTTCTTTGGTTTCTTGTGCACAAAGTTATTGCTCCAGTGAAGAAAAGGGCAATTGCAAGAAACAAGGGGGGAAAGAGAAAAGTATTTCATGGAAAACGTCCACAAGAATTAATAAATGAAGGAGCTTATTTTAGAAAAGAAGCCTGGTATTGGTAATTAATAAATTTTAAAGGATCTTCTGGTAGGATGGAGGGTGAAGGTTTCCTCCATATCTTCAAAAGATCAATTGCAGAGAGGAAGTTGAAGTATATAACGTTTGTTGGTGATAGAGACAGCGATACTTACAAGGCGGTCTTTGATGGTATTAGGAAAATTTATGGCGAGAGATTTGTAATTTTAAAAGAAGAATGCATTGGACACATCCAGAAGAGAATCGGTAATGCGATGAGAGAATTTGTGAGAGTTATGAAGAGGAAGAAATCAGATAACAGGACAGTTTTGGCGGTAAAGGACGTTTGACAAAAGACAGAATTAACATTTTTCCGCGATATTATGAAAAAGCAATCAGATTCAACACTGGAAACATAAAAGCAATACAAGATGACATTTGGGCTATTTTCCATCATTCCATAAAACCACCAGATCACAGAAGTCTAGCAGAACAGCACAAATATTTACCACTGTGGCGTTATAGTACTACTGTCATGAAATATTAGACATAAACAGTGAAGCAATGACACACCAATACTGAAAAATCCCTTCAATTTTTTCAAAATGTGAAGTTTACCTTAAGCTCCGAAATCATAAAGTACATATCTATGTTCTAAAAACTAAGACATGTTATCCTAACACAGGGCACAAAACACATTTTATGCACTCGTACAAACGAAAATTAACTATGGACTCGAAATATATGGAACGGCAAAAGGAAAAACACATTAAAAAACTCCTAACTCTCTCCGAAACAGAATACTTAAAATCTTAATCCTCAAAGATCGCCAAAATTCTATAAGTCTTATCCATAAAACACTTAAATAAAAGATCAACACGAAACAAAAACTCTCAAATTTAGGCATCAAGTAAAATATGACTAGAAATCCCTAATTTTTAAGTAAGGACCACTTCAAAATAACAAAGCGTGCCACAAAAACGTAACCAGACAACACAAACAGACCACAGAGTGGACAATAAACCCTGGGGAAACAAAACGCTAAAAATGAAAGGAGTTCGAATTCGGGATTCACTATCTAAAACCAAAAAATAAACAAAGCGCAACATTATTTGAATTCAAAGTTAAAATGAACAAACTAAGTACTGAACAATCATCATACATATTAACTCCACAAAAAATCCTGCATTCTTTTTATTACAATATATATTTCATTTGTATGATTCTTAAAACTTTTATATTTAATCTTGATATTTCGTAATTGGGATTGAAAGTATCGTAAGCTGAGTAGGGTAATTTTACTGAGTATTGTAATTTTGTAATTTTATTGTTACCATTTGTTCTATTTAACGGTTCAGACTCGTTAAGCGCTGCTTTCCCTGGGTCGTATAGAGTATGCTGTATATTGATAATAGTATACTCAATGAATAAATTTGAATTGAGTTGAGTTCAAACGGAGGAGGGTCAAAATTCAAATGTGGTCAATGGGACACCTTTTGGAGAAACAGAACCAATGATAATACAATCAGCAGTGAAACAAGAAGCAGTATATGGACCAACATTTTTATGTGCAATAGAGACAAGTAAAATGGATGAAATAAATAAAGTTTTCTCAATGATTGCCTCACATTTAGCTTTGGGAAACCTCTTATTTGTAAATAACAAAATGGCAATAGATTCGGCCAAAAAGTCTAAAAGAATATAATAGATAAAATCGAAAAATGTCAGAACAAGCAAACATTTTTACTTCAAGTGTAGAGAAATCAAAGATCATCCGTATGAAATTAAGAATTAAAGTCAGCGAAAGCTTCAAAGAATTTCAGAAATGAAACATGACGATAGTCACATTTAGTAAATACTTAGAATAATGGACACACGAAAATGTAAACAATAAATTGCAAATACTGAAAAGAAGAAAAATATCAATATGTAAATAATGAGGTAGATAATAAGAATGTGAAACGAAAAGCAGAGTAAGGATGCAAGCCATAAAGGTAAGAATTAAAATACAAGAGTAGACTACTATGCTGTCGTTAATTCCTAGTATCGAGACATAAACATGGGAAATGAAACTGTACAAGATAGAAAGGAATCACAAAAAAGCACAACAACTCATTGACAGAAATATTTGAAGTTCTAAAGGAGTACCCTTTAATGAAAAATATTCGCATTTGGCCAATTCTTCCAAGAGTCATGCCATTTCCTAATTTTGTAAATTCTAACGACGAAAGAATATGAACAAATGCTTATGCTCCAAAATAAAAGTAAAAAATGTTGGTATGCATATGCCTAGAGGAAGCAAAAATTATATAATTTGGATAAAATTGTGATATCGCAGGCAAACAATCGGTTTTTTTTACAAATGCACTCAAATAGTCTACTTTGGCAGTGGATGTGCCTTTTTGTCACCGATTCAATCATCTAGGCTATCAGTTGATTGCTATAAATACGAATAGTCTTCAACATGTGACAATTGTCAATGAAGTTTGATAATGATGTGATTCATGTTTGCATTCGAAATGCTGTTGCTGAAATGCTTAAATGCTGTTGCTGAAATTTGTATGATACAAATTCACGTACTTAGGTTTCTATTATAATTTAGCTATTGGTGTAACATTAATTACAGCAAACTTAATTTTGTTTTTTCTTTGTATTAGCTAAGGTGCTAGGACTGAGACATTTAATATCATGTAGCTGTAAAATATACCTGAATGTTACATACACAGTGTGCTCCAAAAATCTAAGGATTTACTTGAGTCTTGGAACGAGAATCAAACCAGGCAGGGCTTAAAACTTTTCGTTTGGGAAAATTCTGATGTTTGTTTGTTGTTTTCGTATCTTGGAGAATAAAGTTTTGACTAAATAAAACTATTGTTTGGAATAAATTTAAGTAATTGTTAATAATATGTTGTGTAAAGTTTTGTTGCAGTTTATCATAAGTTATCCCTAAGGAATTAAAATATAGATATTATCTTGCCGGATGTCAAGTTAATTTGCATTTTAGATTTGCATTTTTGTTTCTTCTATTGAATATGACCACAATCACGATCATTAAACAGGTTGTAGGCAGCGAATCTTGCCAGAAATAAGGATCAAGGATTTTTCGTATATCACTCTGCAAGAGCTCTAGGTAAAGGGTGACATACAATTTCAATTTTGAAGATAAAAATCTCGATTTAAAAGGCACCAAAAAGTTCAAATAAGGTATATTTGGTTAGTAGTTAATAACTACTAATGAGTAACAGTAAAATCATTCGTAGCAATTCAAGCAAGACTTTCGCTCCTAGACTTAATAAACTCTGAGACTTTATTGGGACACCCGACCCGTTATTATCAAATGTTTGAAACAAAAGCCTACACATGTCAATGTATCATGGCTGGTAGTAATCTACAAATCTATTCCTTCTTCATATATCTTCCTTGGACAAATATCCTGGGAACATCGATGCCCTCTTTTTTGTTTACAGTTGATCGGTGCACATATTCATTGGTTAGCACTTCGAATCCTTCGCTTGTAAATAGCTCAGACGTGTATTCTAGGAAAAAACGAATAAACGTAAACCCTTTAAGCCCTTACACACCATGCCAGGGCGAATTATTAACCTCAAGGATGTTATTGAGTTTATCGTTTTTTCTTCCGCCGTTTGTTCTTTATTTAAAAGATTTAGATTCCCTGTAAATAAAAAATTTGGATTCTTCATATGATACTGGAGCTGTAAGGTTGCAATTTTGAGATAACTGAATGTTACGTTCGCAGTAAAATTTAAATTAAATCTCAAATTAGAATCTCTGCGTGAAATATAATTCTTTTCCACATTTTTTCCTGAGCCCGACTTTATCAACAAACATTAAGAAAATAACTGTTGCTTTATAAATGATACAGAATAGTTTTTATTTCTTTTAGAAGATATTTTTTACAGTAACAAAACAAAATGTTGATGCTTCTCATCTATATCAGCATCAAGCAGTTTCTTGCTTAAAAATAGTTACGAAGTTATGAAACTACGATGTTTTTAACAAAAATGTTTCCAAACTATGATGCTTCGAAATAATGATGCCACAAAATTAGAAGTTATGATGCTCGTAACAACTATGTTTCGAAACAACCTTGTTTCGAAGCTACAAAACTACGATGTTAAAAACCTACATTGCTACGAAACTATGATTCTACGAAATTATGATGTCATGAAACTACCATGCTTTGAACAGCAACTACAATGTTTCTAACCTATGATGCATCGAAAGTACGATGTTCCAAGTTACGATGCTACCAAATTAAAAGTTCTGAAACATTATTATCACAATGATTTTTAACAACAATTTTTCCAAACTACGATGCTTCGAAATAATGATTTTACGAAATTAGAAGTTATGATGTTCGAAACAACCTTGTTCCGAAATTTCAATGCTACGAAACTACGATGTTACAAAACTACGATGGTTCGAAACTACGATGCTACGAAGCTATGATATCGCAAAACTGTGATGTTTCGAAACTACGATTATCCGAAACTGTGATGCTTCGAAACTTCGATGTTTCTAAACTGCAATGCTTTAAAATCATGAAGCTTCGAAACTACGATCCTACGAAACCACTGTTATGAAACTATGACTCAACGAAACTACCATGCTATGAAACTACGATGCTTTGTAACTACAATGTTTCTTCCGCAACTACGATGTTCCGCAACTATGATGGTTCGTAACTATGATGCTACCAAACTATGATATCGCGAAACTGTGATGTTTCGAAGCTACGCTTTCCGCAACTAAGATGCTTCAAAACTATGACGCTTCAAAACAGTGATGCTGCATAAGATGCTTCGAAACTAAGATGTTTCTAAATTACAATGCTTCAAAATTGTGAAGCTTCGAAACCACGATTCTATGAAACTACGATGTTATAAAACTACGATTTTACGAAACTACGATTATACGAAACTACCATGCTATGAAACAACGATGTTTTGTAACTAGAATATTTCTTCTGCAACTACGATTGTTTGAAGCTGCGATTCAATGAAACTATGATGTTATAAAACTACGATTCTAGGAAACTACGACGTTATGAGACTACGATTCAACGAAACTACGATTCAACGAAACTACGAATCAACGAAACTACGATTCTGCGAAACTACCATTCTATGAAACTACGATGATCTGTAACTGCAATGTTTCTTCCGCAGCTATGATGGTTCGAAATTATGATGCTACGAAACTACGATATCATGAAACTGCGATGTTATGAAGCTTTGTACTTGCATTTTTCGGGAAAAGTTGCAAAAAAATGTAAGCTTTTTTGGGACAATAAGTAAATAGGATGTCACTTTCTCTCAATTGAACTTCTCTGATTCAGATCCTGGCAGTTCATGTTTTATCCAAGTCGTAGCCGCTAAATAAATCTAAAATACAACAGGGAACATTTACACGCTTACCTAAACTAAAGAAAAATGATCTTGTCCCATCTTGCCTTACATATAAATTGTCATCCAGTTTATGCCCTCTTGAAAACCGTAACATGGCGTGATCATAAAGTCCATAGTCTCTAAACAAAATTACTCCACCAGGCTTGAGTACCTAACAATAACACAAAACAAGATTGGTGATATTGAGTCAATTCAAAATACGTGTGTGAGTATGAGGGCACCAAAAGGCTTTCTGTCCAAGTAACCCATTATTTCATATCAGATGAATCACACCACACTCTCATATATATATATTTTTATATTTCATACCTTTACTTTGAAAATCAAAAATTATATTAAAAAATACTGATGCAAATACAAGTAAAGTTTGTTAGGTTTTAAAATACTAAGATGCAAACATTCAAGGCTCATAAAAAGTCCTTGTCACGGTAAAGTCTGGGTTCTCTTATAAAATCCCAAAACTGTTATAATTTTTGTAAAACACAAAGAATTTTGGATTTTAACAAAAACATCATTACCATTAAATAAATAATGAATTCTACCTTTGAAATATTTTGCACTGCATTTTTCATCTTTGAAGGAAGTATTGCTGACATAACAAATATCATAGTGACAACATCTATGCTATTTTGTGCAATGGTTTCTGTCAGATCATTCACTGTGATATCACATTCAAAAGCATGACATTTATTGCGGTCATATAATGGATTATCCTAAAAACAAAATATATTTGTCTTATTGTGATAAAAATGTCAGTAGAATCCAAAACAAGTCCAGAAATCTGCTATAGGTCTATTCCATGATGTTATAGTTTTTAATGTTAGGATATTTTATGAATAAAAATAATTAAAATATGCTCACTACTTTTCATAACATGATTTTTCAAAAATGAAATAAAATCAGATAAATTACAATAATTTTGTGTTCTTGTCATCAATGACAATAGTATAAAAAGCGTAAATTAGAAAGTAGTAAAAGATGTCAAAATGATACAATAACATGTTAACAAGTTTGAAACTTTCCACCTGATGAATGTTGCTCCTGATATAAACAAACTATACTGTATTTATTCCCATAATTTCCCATGTAATTATGGCATTGTGTGTTGATTAAATGTAATAACGATGGATTTTTTGTAAAGTAGCAGAAAGGATAATGACAAAATGTAATGATTTGAAAAAAATGAAGAATGTACAAAATGTTTTATTTGAAAAATTCTGAAGAATAAATGTAGTAATATAATGTCAACTCTGCATATTTTCCTATGAAACAACAGCTTTGTTACTGGTCAGTACCATGTTATAGACTTCTTCAGGAATATTTACTTGTTAAAATTGTTAGTCCTCTTTGAATTTTGTAATTTAGATTTGGTTGACTATTGTCATCATCTGTGACTTGGATTGGTTTGTTTGGTAAATTAGACTTTTGTTGGATTAAATTACTCTGCAATATACACAAAACCTGTTGCTTCCCTAGTATCATGACTTGATTAACAAAAACAACAACTTACATTCATATCAAGTGATCCAGCCTTGTTGTACCCCTTGTACTCGGGGCTAATTTGATAGAATACCTCTGATACCTTGCCACTATGTGTTTTCATTTGGCTTAATGAGAAGCAATATGCATAGAAATAAACATTTGACTGAATCTCAAGAGATTGCAAAATTCAAATATGAAAAATGGGCAGCAAAAGTAGAATTTGATAAATGAATTCTTTTGATGCAGCATGAATTCCCAAGGTAAATTAAATTGTGAACATAAGATAAGTGAACATCTGACTTAGAAATACATGAAATGTAGAAAAAAAGATTTTGAAAATTTTAAAGTAATTTATACCATACCTTTATGAACTGAACTGCTCTTGGAGAAAAATCACAAGCATATATAAACATATCTTTGTTTTCTTCTAACAAAGGGAGTATTGCATTGCCTACACCTGATCCAACTTCTAATAATTGAATTGCTTTATGTTGCTCATGGTCCTGTTGATTAAAGAAAAATTTAGTAAAATATAACATTATATGAAAAATGATACAAAACATTATAGAAATATTGACATATTTGGCATGGAGAAAACATAGGAATCATTAGAGAAATGTTGGCATATCTGGGCATTGTCAAAAAAAAAAACGTTCCACCCAGTTTGGTAGGTATATTTTACTTTCATTGCAAAGTTAAGAAATACCTGAGGTAAAATACCCCCAGTTAATTCATCAAACTCTCTCGTTGTCCAATGTCTATCCTTAAAAAATCTTGTTCCATTTCTTTTGTAAAACAAGTCCAAGTTTTTCAGTGCTTCTTTCTCAAGTTTGGCCTGTTTAAATTCTGGAATAGCTTGCTCTTTTTCCAATTTTTCTTTTTCTTCTGGAGTTAATAGTTTTGGCAGGAAAGTTTTGCCTTGGCCTGGAACATCTCTGTTGTTCTTCATAATCAAATAACCACGAAGTTACACTTTTTTTAGGCCCACACAAACTTCCAATCAACAAAAATCCACCCCGAAATTCCAACTATTTTGTTGTGAGGAATGTATAGCTGAAAAGTAAACTCTTTAGCAGCTGAGTGATCCAATAAATCCTTCTTTCTGTTGCCTTTTATTTTCATTTAAAACAAAATAATTCGCATAGTTTAAAAAACTGTGCATCTTTCTCTGTCGCGACTGTTTGTCCAGAGGGTAATTTTAATGTCGATTTGTTTCAACCTCGTTCTCATTTTCTTGTTGAGTTGACGGTGCAGTGAACGTTGAATGGCTGTCTTTCTCGTCGCTGCAATTAATTCTCGAAAGAAACGATGTTTTCTGTTGGAAATTTTAGATTCTTGTTGCGACAAGTAACAAATTACTGTTACAGTACACCATTGATGGAGCAAATAAGGGGGTACAAGGTTCGGTCCGCATTGAAATTACGATGTTCTGGTTGCAGATTTGTTAGGTGGAAAGGTCGACGTCGCGTGGTCTGCGAGAAAAAACCAAGACACAAACAAAAAAGCATCAGAAGAGGACCTTAATTGGTTCTTGAGTAAAATGAAATTATTATAAATCAAGTTTAACGTCGATTGGCATGTGAACGTAAATCATTCATCATGGATGTGTGTGTATTGTGTTGCCAATGATTTTTAGGCCACTGCTGCTTCTTGGTGGACACGGTGTCTATTAGCCTACGCACAACACTCAATTGTGAATGAAATGGAGGATTTTGTGAACAAAAGTCAAAGAGGCAGAAAAGCACGTGTTTAGCTGTGAAGAAGACGACACAGTTTGGTTAAATAAAGACCATAAACCTTCAAATTTGGAATTGACACTTGAAATTTAATTATTTTGCATGGTTTCCTTTGCCTTGTTTCCTTTGCCATGTTTCTTGTGTTCTTGTTTTTATAAGATCAATCAATCTTATGTTTTTTCGAAACTGCGTTTCTTGGATGAAACTGATGAAACTTCATGTGCTGCCATTCAGTCTGCCAAGTTTGCACAGGATTTATTTCAAAATTGTTTTATGCGCACCAATTTTGAATGATTTCTATAGGTTTTAATTGCAAAAACAATTAGAAAATAAGAGCTGCATATGAACACATCAAATTTTTAATCATTGTATCCCATTGAGAACTGCCATGCTCTACAGGCTGGATGCGCTGTAAAACCCGAAAAGTTGAGACTGCATACATGCTGTCAGTCAAACCCTAGCTCTCAAAATTGCATTATACGATAAGTGTAAAAATTAAAAAGCAAGAACTGAACATTTGACAAGAAGATGAGCAATGAACACAATAATTGTTTAAATATACACTTCATTTTTTGCATAATCAGCTACATTTACAATGCTATCTAGACGACTTTAGCCTATGAAGGAGGAAAGGAAAAAATGATAACAATTTATAAGTTGTTTTGGGGTAAAGAGAATTAAATACTAGAGGCTTTGGTAAGTCCATATTTTATCCACAAACAACATTGCTTTTACACAGATAAAAATATAGTTTTCAATGTTTTGTAGATTTTTTTAATGCTTCTTTTAAACATGTAAAAAAGTAACAAGTGTTCAAATGTGACTTGTCATTTTGTCAGTACCTGCAAATAGACACAATGACAACAATCTAGTGATGTGGTGTGACTATGCACAACATCCGGTGAACGGCAACAAGACCTTTTATCAAGACCACATTGCTAAACTTCATTGCGTTTTCTTCTCATGCAGCAGCAGACAAAACGCTTTATTTGAGATTAAAATTTGTTTTCAGGCATACACATCCCAGTTTATAGCACGAGTCGCTAATCTTGAGAAAAAAACGCCTAAGAGAAAGAGAACATGCGAAAACTACATGTGAAGTCTGTCCTCCTTTTCTTGAGTTTTGGTAAGTTAACGTGCCAAAACTCAAGAACATTGCAATCGTTAGTATAATTAAAGGGTTCTCCAAGCCAAAAATGTCATACCAACAGAATGTGGTTCTGACAGACAGTAACTCGATCAAACTCAAGAGTGTTTCATTAATTATTAGAAGTAAGTGTTATCTGATAAGATAAAAAGTAATGCCACCAGAATGTCCCGAAGTCATTTACCCTTTCACGCTTGTATTTACTCACTAAACAGGCAAAACTTATGTAAGCTCTTATTTAAGCAAGGGGTTGGGATTGCAACAGAAAACCAAAGCCACTCAAGATATGACATGAAGTTATGTTGAAATTCCAGAAAAGAACAAGAAATTAAGTACAGTAATACCCAGGGGTAACTCCCTAATATACAATGACAGATATTTATGTGCCTCCAATATGGGTGGGTTTTGCTTCAAATATTGTCTATTTTTTCCAAAAAGTCTCTACAACTGGGTCCACTTTTGGCAAAAAAAACTGAATCCGAGTGCAAACTCATTGATCGCAGATTAAAAGTGGATAGGTTTCATAAAAACTCTGGAGACACTCCCTTGCACATTTGAGGGTCAATTCCCCCCCCCCCCCCCAGGTATGTGCCTGCTAAAAATCTAACTTTTTACAGTGTTTACGAATGGGTTAATTATACAACCTTTCCAGGTTTGAAAGGGTTAAAGTTTAAAAGATAAATAATTTGGGCATCGCTGAAACCCTGAAATAGGTCATCTTAAACACCATTACATTTCACTCTCAAGCCATGGGGATTAAAAATCGTCCATGTTATTCTTCCCTGTGTCAATGTACCTGTGATGTGTGAGTGTGTCCCTGTACTACCCATGCCGTGATGTCACAGGTACATGGACATAGGGAAGAATAACAACTCATGTTTCTTAATACCCATGCTCAAACCATTAAAGATCTGCTACCGATCTGAATCTCTTCCAAACAGCTCTTTCATTTTATTCAAAAAGAAGCGTTCTACGGTATTTGCACATTTAAAGTACTCCGTATCAGGCCCATTATACGTTCTGCAGTTCGCAAATATTTTTGTCATGTCCACATAAAACATCTTCTTGCTTGTGTAATAATCGTTCTTCAATCGTTCGTACATGGATTTCAAATCTGAAATGAATAAATTAAATAATATTTACCGAGTATACCAAAAACGTATCGGCGTTTTATTCGCTATAGATTCAAAACATTAGTCTGATTTTCATGGCAAAAAGTGTGGTCTTCTTTCTACAAAGCCCAAATAATTCTTATGATAGGGAGGCATCCATGGGGTATGTACAAACAAATTAGACTATTTTTGATCATCCTCTCCCTTACACGAAAGAACAACATAAAAAGTATAACAAGTATGTTTTTGGTTTATTGGTATAACAAGTAAGTATAAGAAGTATGTTTTTGGTTTGCTCCCATCCCCCTTAGTGCGTAAGTGCTTTGTAGATGTCCTCTAGAAATTCAAAATAATGGATGCTTTAATTGTCCATAAACAATAGATTTCGTAAAATCTTTCAGGGAACAAGTTAAATTAAAAAAAATAGTATTTAATCTTTATAAGAAAAACAAGATTACAATTACTTGGCCAAACTGTTCAGTTTAGGACGGGTTGTGTCAGCAAATTCAAACTGAAAATCGAATTACGTAATTTTTTAACCCACCAGTAATGAAACTCACCCATAGGATACTTGATAATATCGTAGTAATCTGGAACTTCATTTTTGTCCACTGGTTTCAGGAAGGGCCAAGAGCTTGCATGGTTCTATGACAAAAAGTGAAGGCATCCACAATACATCTAACTACAGTTTTAAATAAGCAGAACAATATTTGACAATAACCACAGTTTTAAATAGCAGAAGTAACGACAAAATACACAGCTGTATAGAATTAAAAAAGACATTGCACAACACATTTGGACATAAGCAGATAAATATTTGACAATAACTACAGTTTTAAATAGCAGAAGTAACGACGAAATACACAGTTGTATAGAATTGAAAAGACATTGCTCAACATATTTGGTCATGAGTAGAAACATATTTGACAATAAAAATCAAACAAAAAAGCGGCTGCAAATTTGAATAAAAGAAACATCAAGGGGGCAAGAGAAGTAACATGTTTACCTTCACTGCTATCAAGACATCTTTCATGGTCTTTTGGAGTTTGCTATCACGTTCGTCACTATGAAAAATAGCAAGGTTTAACATTAATATGGATGATCTTTAACTTGCGGAAATTCAAACAAAATTTTCAACATGTATTGTATGTGCTTATATATACGATATATACTACCGGGTGTCTCAAAATAAAGTTCACCCGTTTGGTGGCTTGTACCTCAAAACCGGTAGGGCTAAAAACATCAAATTATTTTGAAAGCGACGTCCGAGGGACAAAATTAGAATATGCGATACGAAA
>JAYJMH010057238.1:0-12708 GCA_036873815.1 Phacellophora camtschatica | reverse complement strand
TTGAAATCGGATTTGTAAAAGCCGAGTAATGTCTTTCGAAAGTTTCGGGACTTCGATATTTTTTGTTTACATTGCGATTTCCTGTTTTTCGTCCATTTCACTTGCAAGTATCCCTATTTTGAAATCTCAATTTTCCGTTCATATGCGACCGATTTAAGAATTTTTTTATTCCAAACAACGGTTTCTATCGGACAATAGCTGAAGTATTTTATTCCCAAAAATTTATAGGCTTTCAACAATTTAAATCATATTTAAAAATATTGCCATTTTACCATTCAAGATGGCGGGAAATAACAACATTTTGGGGTTTATGGTGCAAACAAAAAATTTGACCAAAACTGACTCTTGAAAACCTTTATCAAACTAAAGTAGAACGTCTTTGGAGTATTTTTTCCAAATGGCGTGTGCAAATTAGTCCAGAAAAAAAGTTATTGCATTTTAAGTAGGCCTGCACTTGGGACGATTTCACCTGTGAAGATTCTGATTTTGAAATTTGAATTTCTCCTGAAATTTGAATTATTTTAAAAAACTAGGGCAAAAGATACGATTTTGGAATAAGGGTAGGGTCCTGACCCCAGGGACCCCTCTAGTTGCGCTGCAACCGACTGGCAGAGGGGCCGGGAAGGGGGTAAAAGGCTGGGGCCTGAAGGGGCCCTTAAAAAGTTTGTACTTCAATGTTGATCATTACTGTCCCCGTGAAAATTTGTACAAAAGAAGCCCGTGAAAATGTTGTATTTAGAATAGTGATTACCTATTGCTTTCTTTGCATTTGAAAAGTCAGTAAATGATTGAAAGCCCAGAAAGCATGGTTTTGAATTTCTATTTTTTGACATATAGTGTATCCGTGATTTATACATAGTTTTTTGGAAGATCTTAATTTGGAGAGTCTAAAGGGCGTAGTTTCAAAAGAATTTACCCCCTATAGGGCCCCGTTTTAAAATCACTCCCTCCTGGGGACCGAACTGCTCTTGACGGTCCTGCGACTAGAATATATGTGCTAAGAAATAACAACCTAATGATTACTTATCGAGGAGCCAAGATTTAGATTGTAATCGAAAGGAAAAGTGATATATTGAAGGGAGAAGGGAGATTTCACCAACCTCTGGATCCCCAAATGTAGACATATAAATTATTTTACTCACCCCACCCGGTCCTGTCGGTAAATTTTATCCAGAAAACAGAAAATGTAGTAAAGAATCATGACGAAATGTTATTTTTATCATTTTATTTTAGGTGCAAAAGCCCCAGAATGCAGTCATTTCAGAGCCGTGCAATACTTCATGAATACCATAAAACCAACGTGTAGGTACATTGGACACAAATGCAGAAATTACCCCTACTTCAAATTTGGTGGATGTAGAAATTGTCGCAGAAAAGACGCCTGCGTCAAAATGGGTTACGATGTACCACATTCAGCCCGCGGCACATACTACGTCATAGCAAACTCAGCTAGAAAGCCGTACTGCTGTAAGTATTACTAGATTAATTGACCACGTGCAATAAACAATTCATCATTTGGTGATTTTTGTCGCTCATCTGCGACCTTTTTGTAATGATACACATTGTCACCATCTCTAGATATATGACAAATATTCCAACACCTTCTTTCAACATGACTTTTTAGAGACGAAATATGCAATTGTTATTTGTCATATATCTAGAGACGATTATGTTGTGACAATATTTAATATTTATTCTTATTTGCTGTCTTTAGATATTTTTTCCAAAAATTATAATAAGTTTTCTCCTAGAATATTTGGTACTAGAAAGTACCAAAAGTAACATTTGGTGAATGTTTTGCGCAATTTCCAACAAAATTGAAGATGGAAATTTGTTGATTGTAAAAGATTTTAATTTAGTTTTAGAATTGTTTATTAGTTT
Source organism: Phacellophora camtschatica (assembly GCA_036873815.1). Lineage (NCBI taxonomy): Eukaryota > Metazoa > Cnidaria > Scyphozoa > Semaeostomeae > Ulmaridae > Phacellophora > Phacellophora camtschatica. The sequence continues at coordinate 10,827 of JAYJMH010057238.1, read as the reverse complement.
CAAATTGCATTTATTTATCTTGATTAGAGTCTTGTAAATTTCCTTTCTAGAAAACGCAAGTTTGGAGAAAGCTGCATGTAAAAGAACGTTAGACTGATGACCAACTTTTACATTTACATTTACATTTTATTTACCTCAACTCACACCTTCACATTTTAATTTTGCATTTACACACTCAAACGAACACGCGTACAAATTTATTACACGACTCCTCTTGTCTGCTACCACCTTGCAATTCAACTCAATTGCAATTCAACTCCATCACGATACAGGAAGCGAGTGTCTGAACATGCTGAACAGATCCCGTCAGATCACTGAAGTTAAGCATGCTCTAGCCGGGTCAACACTTGGATTCGTTTCCTCGTCCCTCGGAGGGGAAGCCAGCGGTCCCATGCCCGGAAGCGGCATGTTCACCCGTGTTCCCTGTTTGAAACAAGTCATCTCGAGACCTTCGCAGGCCGGCAGGTTAAAGATCATCACTCACTCATACCAGGGGGTATTTCCTGGTATTTGTTTTACGGTATTTGCTTCACGGTATTTGTTTCATGGTATTTCAGTAAATATTCGGATGATATGAAAACTGAGATATTTAATAAACGTGTGATACAATTCCACGAAAATAAATATTCACATGATCACCCTTAAAACCCTACTGGGTACGAGACACACTGATGAAAAACTCCAGAGACCTGCTCCAAGTATATTATTCATTTTTAATCCTGTACGATCCCAAGACAACTGATTTTCAATTATGTTTTATGCAACACAGCTATGATTCCGAAAATCCTACAACACGACTCAATTCAATAGACAAAAAGTGACTGGTGTAGCCAGCCTAAGGAAAGTCTACGGAGGGGGCGGAAGTACCCTAGGTACCCATAATGCAACAAAAAGGGTAAGGCTGTATAAATTAAGCACGGAAAACTGATTACTCGAATGCTATTACAAAACATCAATCGTGCAATTCTAATTGCTGATTAGAAAATTCATGGAAATACAGACAAGTGAAACCCCCAAACAAGAACATGGAAATTAAGAGCCAGCCATGAAAAAACAAACAGTTAAAAATTTTAAAATGTACTTTTCCATACTACTCCAAGGCAGAATTACAAGCTATTTATTTCAGCTCAGTGATACTAATAACTATTTAAATTAAATGTAACCTAAACGTTTCCTCGAGTGGTAGTTTTATTGCTTTAAAATAAAAAAGTAAGTAAGTATAATTTTGCCACTAAATTTACAGGAGTTTAAAAATTACAATAAAATATTTACAATTTAAATCTACAATTAAAATATTTACAAAATCATTAAAATACAGGACCGCTTAAAAACATAAAAAACATACCCCTAACTAGAGTGGCAGGGATAACATCAGAAAGATCGAGGTGATCTTGATTCCGCGATGGTCTCTTCGAATATATCTCCGGGATTACTTAGTAGATCTCAGCAAACAAGGCATCAAATTTTAAGTTTAGGTCTCTCGCATTAACTTCAAGCATAAATATAATCATGAAAATTAGAGCTCCTCTGTAGTAACTTTGGAAACGTGGAAACATTCTTTGGACCACCTGGTAACTTTGCAATGTAAAATTACCACACTTATCTAAATTTGTTTGTTTCTCCAAATTTTTATTCTTTATTTGCTGAATTACAGGCCAAAAAATATGCAACCGATGCCATCACAGATGCCGTGAAAAATAATTATGGTGAACCTGGAAAATCAGCCATTGATAAGGCTATTGACAATATTCAGAAAAATGTAAGTTGAAATTAAAATTTTTAGAAACAAAAAGTCAAGAATGGGATTGATAGAAATTTAGTTTATTTTTAAATTGAGTAAAATTTAAAGCTTACTGGAGAAGCGGGATTAGACGCTAAATGAGGCCAATGCTTAACATAGCATTAACAACACTCATAACGCTAGCCCTAACTCAACTAATTTGAAGGGCATCTATCAACAATGTACGCACTATTCTTACTCCTTTCTCCCTTTTGTACGCAAAAAAAACCTGACATTAACAATGAATGTAAGCGTTTGGTTTGCCCCTGTCCTGCCCTACTGTGCGTACTTACCAAATGAATGGTCCATTGTAAATGAAATATAATTAGATTTTCTATTTTCGTTTTCAACTGTTATTCTAATTTTAATGTATTAAAACTTTTGCTCTCCATACTATTTTGAAATTAATATTCATATATTTTACAGTTCAAATGCTGCGGATCAGGCAACTACACAGATTGGGCAACATCCAAGTGGGCCACAAAACATACCAATGATCGAGTACCTTCAAGTTGTTGCGTCAATGGAGTGACCACGTGCCAGCCTGTCGTCAATGCCACCACTGGCATCAACACAAAGGTTTGTTTTCATTTGGTTAATAATCTTCTCCTTGATTCTGTTGATTCTGCTAATTATGTTGATTCTGTTGATTCTGCTGATTATGTTGATGCTGCTGATTATGTTGATTATGTCGATTCTGTCGATTTTTTTGATTAAGTTGATTCTGCTGATTATGTTGATTATGTTGATTTTCTTAATTCTGCTGATTATGTTGATTATGTTGATTATGTTGATTTTGTTGATTCTACTGATTATGTTGATTCTGCTGATATGTTGATTTTGCTGATTATGCTGTTTTTGTTGATAATGTTGATGTTTGTTGATTCTGCTGATTATGTTGATTCTGCTGATTATGTTGATTCTGTTGATTTTCTTGATTTTCTTGATTCTCTTGGTTCTGTTGATTCTGTTGGAAATTTTTGCAGGTTTTAGGGCTGGGGTTAAAATTTTTGGGGCTATTTGGTGGTCAAAACCAAATCAAATATTTATAGTTATATTTTATAAATTTCCTTAAGGGCGGCTTACACTAGTGCCATTTGCTTGCAAGTTGTCTTGCAGCTGTCTTGCATGCAAGTATTACTCTGTGTAAAGGGCCTTGCAATTCTCACGAAAGTTCATCTCTCTCCAATTTTTTAATTCGGTAATTGGGCGTGCACAACGAAAACTTTATGAACGTGTTCATAAAGTTTTTCCTTGCATGCAATTTCTTCAAAAGCGCCGACAATGACTCAACGGTTTTCTCGCGCCGAAAGCGAATTTTTTTGAAGTTTTGGCGCCGTTTTTGCAAATGCGTTTCGAAAATGGCTGAATTGCGAGAGTATATTGTTGAAGATGATGTTGACATGGATGCATCTTGTGCAATTTTAATAGGTTGCGTGATGAAGCTAAAAATGCAAAAGAAAAGCAGAAGCAAATCCGAAGCAAAAGAGAAGTAGAGCAGAAATGCATTTGAAAAAAAATTTCATACCTTTCTTCGCTTTCTTCTTGTTCGTTTCGAAAAAATTCTTCGAATAATTTGGATCTAAACGGCATCTTCCTCTTGCACACAAATTGTCGCTGTCGGCGCGAGAAAACCGTTGAGTCATTGTCGGCGCTTTTGAAGAAATTGCATGCAAGGAAAAACTTCGTTGTGCAAGCTCAATTATCGAATTAAAAAACTGGAGAGAAATAAACTTTCGTGGGAATTGCAAGGCCCTTTACACAAAGAAATATTTGCATGCAAGACAGCTGCAAGACAACTTGCAAGCATATTGCAAGCAAATAGCGCTAGTGTAAGCCGCCCTTTACTCTAATAATCTTAATTTCAGCCATGTGCGACTGAGCTTGAAAATTGGGCAAAAAATAACCTTGCCATAATTGGCGGACTGAGTGCTGGAGTCGTTGTAATTGAGGTGAGACACGAATGACCGATATCTATATTTTTCTTTGAATCTTTTCTATTCAATTTGCTGAATTTCACGTTTTACACAAAAAATTTCCTATATTCATTGAGTTTCAACACAAAAAACCAGATGCAGATCATATTAAAGCAATTTTTAACAGAATTTATTTTAATAAAATAAAGGACCTTATTGCAACCGCCACCAGATTTTTGCAGTATAATTCAATAGTTGTTTTTATGATTTTATTTGTAATAAGAGCTTCAGAAATCTTTATTAGTTTACTCTACTCTGTTATTCTCATTTAAAAATGAAAAATTGAAAAATGTGTTTATAAGGACCAGGTCAAACATCGCGCCTCTCGCGTGTGTCTCGCGTGTGTCTCGCGTGTGTGAAGATTTGACTCCAGTTCCATGTTGGCAAGAATTTAAGATATATGACGCTGCCCGTGTTGATTCTAATTTAGCAGACAGATGAAATTGAAGTTAACAGTTTAAGCCAGCATGGCCTAGTGGTTAAGGCGCCTGACTCACGATCGCAAGGTCGTGGGTTCGAATCTCAACAAGGTCATACTTGCTGTGGTCATATCGAGAGGAAGGACCGGGGTCGCCCTGAGGGGTCCCCCTGCTCCAAGCGCAGAAACCCATACCTAGCAAGAATAGCTAGTGTATGTGCCTGAAACTGAAATTGTATAACCCGTGTCCCCTGCTGGGAACAAGTCATCTCGAGACTTTTGCGGGCTAGGTACGTTAAATATCCTTAACTCACTCACCAAGACATTCACCAGGAAACTAAATGTACCATTGCGACTGCTATAGATAGAATGAGTATGCATCAGGTTCCACGCTCCTCCGCAGCGTTCCCCCACCTGTGAAAGAGAGAAGGAGGCTACAATTTTCGTAAAATTTGGTGCTGTGGTGTGTATCACGGATCTATGATGTGTATTAGTTAAAGTGTATACTACGCAAGCAAAATATCTTTAAATATTTCTATTAGGGGTAAAATGAAATTTAAAAAAATTAAAAAGACGCTGCGGTGGAGCGTGCATTAGGTTCCGTGTACATAAGAAGAACGACGCTTATCTGGAATTCGCGATTCTTGCCTCAAAGGTCGACTAGATGAGTAACACAAATTTCGTTGCAGCGTCTAATGAAAATTGCGAAATTGGTTGAACACCGCTCGCTCTTTACATCTACTGTTTTGCTTTATTGAATAATTTGATTCGGCATACAAGAAGCGCGATGTTTACTCGGGCCTGGCCTAAGACTACTTTCACACTGCTCCGTATTCATTTCTATCCGTTTTTGTTGATGAAAACGCTGCTCTTCCACACTGCTCCATTTTCAGATTAATATGCTGTGAATACGACGAGAGTTCACACTGCTCCTGCAAAAAGTTGTTGTCAGCGTGTTCAGATGTCTCTGTTTTTTTTTGTGTTCAAATTGAGAATGGGGTGCATTCAAACTGCTTTGTTTCCAAATTCATCCGTATTCTATTTGTCAGCTTCTATTTGTCAGCTAATTCAAAAAGCTCCATTTTCACAGCGGAGCAATGTGAACGGATAAGGTTTGCCCCGTTTTCATATGATTACGGAGCAGTGCGAACGGGGCCTAAGAAACTGACCCCTAAAACAAAACAAAAACAGGTGTAGTATTAATTTAAAATGTTCCATTCTGCAAGAGAAGGTATTATTAACAAATTATTTTATTTAGGTACTGGCTATAATTTTCGCTGCCATCATCATCAACAAATCTAATTCCGTCCGCCCTCGATGAATATTCTTTTTCATTTAAGCTTTTATTGATAACATTTGTCTGATTTCATGCATAGAAAATGTTTATAACTGAGGAAATGCTTTGTAAGTTCGATGTTTTCAATATTTTTTAGATAATATAAAAATTTACTGTCAAACTTTGTTTTGCTTGTTAACATCAATGATAACGATGCAGTGTTGTTTTTCTGTGGGGATACAAGAGGTCAGTTTCTTTCGCGATAAAACAATCTGGGATCGATTCAAAATTATCCAATGGCATCAGATGGCTTTCTGAAGAAACAAAGCAGAAATTTGAAACAATGTAATCAGTATTGTTTTGGTTGCCAAGGAGCAGGCTGAACGTTAGAAAATGCAATCCAAAAGGAGGTTTAACAAAATAAATAGCTTTGTTTTAAACCTTACATTCTGTTTTCGCAATGTGGAATGTTCTTCGTAGATTATAGGCCTTCTCGTTGTTGCTGTAATCAAGCCAATTTCCTCTTCTCGGAGTCTCCAGCTTATTTTCCGAAAGACGATGAGAAATAGTCAATTTCACATTGCAGATTTGAAAACCACAACGTTCTGATACCCCATGGGAACAATATTCTTTACAAGTTTATTGTTCAAATTTTAAATTTGTGAGCAAAGGTGTCACTGATGAATTGTTCCAAATCACCATGTTTATCGATGCATTTTATTTTGACGTTGTTCAGCAAGATTTTCAGTTTTTTTAACGTTTAGTCTTGAGTTTTGCTTATTTTTTCATAATATATATACATTGTTATCGTTCTTTTGTTTATCTCGATGCGGTGTTATGGATTCCAGTCCCTAGGTCAAGAATCACAACAACAAACAGGCTCAAACTGTCTCTGAAGTCGTTAGATTTTTGCTGTTTCCTTCCTGGTATTTTTAATTTTGGTAAGTCCAAAAACAAAACAACAAGCCCCAATTTCTGTTTCAGATATTCTCTTTTAAATATCACACTTAACTACTGGGCCCAGACCTAATACCCCTGCAAATGTTGAGATTTTAGAGCCTTATCACTGTATCATGTGAAAGATGCATGCCAATGAGAAGGAGGGTGCTGCCAAACGAATTTGTTTTGCCCCGACGTGACATGGAAACGGGCAGCAAATGGCGCCACGATAAAATTTGGACCTGAACCCTAAACGGAGTTAATTAAGGAGGGTACCCTAAGTTATGCTACCCAAAATAATACCAGGATTCCTTTATTTGGGTTTCTATCGTATTTTCTTAGTTTGGTCACGAAACGAAACATGTCCCTCCAGGAAATTCATTTTAAAATAAATCGCTCTGCCACTTCTCCTGAGTATTTTATCTAAATATCAATTCTGTTATAAGCAAAGACGAAAATAATATTTCGGTTGGTTGTAGTTTGTAGCTTAAAATTTAGCCAAAATACCTAAAGTCCAGTGTTTTTTAAATCTCGAAATAACTATCTAATTAAGCTAATTTATACTCTTAAAAACCGAAAACAAGCAATGTCATCTTAAATTATATTTAGTCATATTCTAATTAAATCAATGTATATTTTGAACAGCTAATGATGAAAACATCATTTTATCAAAATAAGTTTAAACATCATTTTATCAAAATAATTAAAGTCACATTCCTCTGTCTACATATTTCATTTTTCTGGATCGGTGTTTGCTTTTTCAACAGATCTTCGTTTAATAAGATATTGCATTGTTTGCCAGAACAAATACAACAACTCCATAAGAGAAAACATTGACGCCCCAATCCAAATTCCCATTTGCCCTCCAATGTCACCTATCAGTGTTTCAAATGTGTATTTTTGCTCTTCGACAATTCTTACAAAGGACATATCACCATAATAAACAGTTACTTTGAGAAAATTTGCTCGTACGAAATCGTCTGTCATATTTTTCATTCCCAATGCCTTGCTGAAGATCTTTTTATAATAAGGAAGATCTGCAGTAGATGGCCATTTTGAGTACGAAATAGCTTTTTCAAAATGTGTTTCATGACATGGCAATCTGCATTCGCACGATTTGAATTCACTTTCCACCAGAGACTGGTGTATCTTGCCAATACATTTGTCATTTTTCCTATCGAGTGAAATATATCCTCGAAGTTGTTGGAGATAATGCTCTTGCCAAAAATCAATATTTTGGCACTTTTCTAAAGACTTGGCTGCAAAACAGTATTCTTGGCAATTGTTCACCGTATATTTTCCAGGGTACAAGAGAGACTTGCCTTTTCCACGTGTGCAGTTAGAAGAGTAAGGATGCTCCTTTCTAACTGTCTCAGTTTTTGATACTTCAATGCGAGTAACATGACCTGCTTGTGCTAAGACAGGTCCAAAAGAGGGCGATGGAAACTCATTGTGATCCTGGATTAAGATCTCAACACTGTCCCCAAAATCATAAGATTTCCATTGCAAAGCATCGCTAAAATTGAGATAAAGAATAATGGATAACCCTGATTCAGGTCCTGATCTTTTCTGAATGTAATTTCCTTTTCTGTTAAAATTGTAGCAATATCCTCTCATATTCACAATGACATCTTCAAAATCTTTTGAAAATTTGCATTCCTGGATTAATCGAAAACTGCATGCACCTCTTAACTTGTCGATAAAGAAGACATTTTTATCATTTGTGGCATTTTTCAGCCTTCCCTCTGTTTGAATCAATTCCTCCATAACCATGAACGTAATCCCGAGCCGACTCAATCCTATTGTTTTATTGTTGCCATCTATTACAGAATCTAACGTTGAGTCAATGCTTGACTTGTTCATAAGCCTTGCTAATTTTTGTTTACCGATGTTTGGCGGACATATCGTAACTGCTGGAAATTGCATGCTAGACGAAATCTTCTTCTCTTGTCGTGTATGAATAGGATGTTCAAAATAGCTGGTTAAAACTTGTTGCATTTGAAAGGTAAGCATCCCAAAGAAACCCAAAATCAACGAGAGCCAAACAAACTTCAAAATGTTCGATGTTGTTATTGATAAACGACCAAAGCCGTGTATGGTAACTGCACTTGCCGAATTTCTCAGCTCCATTGCCGGATTCTTCTTTTTAATAATGACTTAGTTGGCAATATCAGCAAAAAAATAAAAGGCAAGCTCCTTGGGATTCCTTGATCATTTATGGATACTTGTGATGCTATATGTGCTTTTCACCTACCAATTACTGCCAAAGACTTCGATGGCAAGTAGGAGAGGCATCCTTTTTAATACGGTTCACAGTATTTCACAAAATGGTTGAAAAATAGCATTCATAAAAGATTTATGGGTGTTGTAAGTCATGTTTTGGTAGTTTTTGCTATTTGGTCGCGGTAGCCATTAGTTATTTCAAACATCGGCTTATAGAATGAATTATTCGTTGAATAGAGTTTAATGGTGAATATACTTTGACGGGTACTCGCACTTTATTTCGAATACAAGCAGTCAGTTTGTTTCACGATAAAAAAATCAGGGATCGATTCAAAATTATCCAATGGCATCAAATTGCTTTCTAAAGAAATAAAGCAGAAATTTTAAATAATTATTCTGGATTGTTTTGGTTGCCAAGGAGCAGGCTGAACGTTAGAAAATGCAATCCAAAAGGAGGCTTAACAAAATAAATAGCTCTATTTTAAACCTTATATTCTGTTTTCGCAATGTGGAATGTTCTTCGTAGATTATAGGCCTTCTCGCCGTTGCTGTAATTAAGCCAATTTCTCTTCTCGGAGTCTTCAGCTTATTCTCCAAAAGATGACGAGAAATAGTCAATTTCATGTTAAATTTGTGAACAAAAGTGTCACTTATGAATTGTTTATCGATGCATTTTATTTTGACGTTGTTCAGCAAGATTTTCAGTTTCTTTAACGTTTAGTCTTGAGTTTTGCTTATTTTTTCATAATATATATACACTGTTATCGTTCCCGTTCATATACACTGTTAACGTTCCCGTTTTTCTTGATTCCAGTCCCTAGGTCAAGAATAACACAACAAACAGGCTCAAACTGTCTCTGAAGTCGTTAGATTTTTGCCTTTTCCTTCCTGGTATTCAAAATAAGTCAAAATACAAAACAATAAGCCTAAATTTTTGTTTCAGATATTCTCTTTTAAATATCACACTTAATATAAATGACATTTAATTAGGGTGGTGTGATTTTTGTCACAAAACATGACCAAATGCCGGTATATATTTCAATTCAATTTGAAGGAAATTTCAAAACTGTTTTTTTATCAAGACAGGCTCGAAAAAGAAAACAATTTGTAAAGAAAATATTAAAAACGTAAATATTACACTGCAATTTGGGTGTGCTGTTGTTGTGTTCTGTGAGCTAGTGGTCATACTTCTACTTAGACTATCTACACAGAAGCTGGCTATCAACATCAATAACAGCGAACATAGAGGGACTGTGTAACCTGTCTAACTTCTACTTGCATTCCACCTCTCTGAATATGGCGAGAAAATGAAACACCCGTTGATGATTACAACTGATCTAATTTCTTCAAATAAAACCAGATAGAGTGTTAAGATAAAAAAAAAAACGGCTATTTAGTAATGTAAATACAGCAATTGATACTTAGGCCATTCCCTTCATGTCGCAAATAACAGTAGCACATTTAGTACTGGAGAAATCATTTTGAATGAAACGTGTATTTTAAGAGCGAATTTTATTTGTCATACATCTGGTCATTCAAGCTACAATCTTGCACCAACTAACAGCGGCAAACTTTGTAACATTAGTACAATTGACACGCAAATTTCAACTCGATTAGCCAACGAAGACGAAGCGAGTTCTCTCATTCTTAAACTTTCCAAATTAAACGCAAACATGAAGGGGCCAATTGTGTTTTATTAATTTAGTCTACTTGCCCTTCCTCTATATCTTCCGGCCGTGTTTTTTCATGGATGCTAAATAAGACCCTTAATCAAGTTGTTTACAGGGACATATTAACCAATGAGCCTACTGGGCCTAGACCTAGGGCTCCCTGCAAATGTTGGGATTAGATAGCCTTACTAGGCAGTTAATTGAGCTACGATAGCATTTGGACCCTCTACCTTAAATAGAGTTCATTAAGGAGGGAACCCTAAGATATGCTACCCATTTCTATCGTATTTTCTAAGTTTGTTCACGAAACGAAACTTGTCATTCCAGGCAATTCATTAAACAAAAAACACATCGTCACTTTCCTCTCTCAACAGATTTCATTTTTCTGGATCTATGCTTATATTTTCAGTCAATTTTCGTTTAAAAAAGTATTGCACTGTTTGCCAGAACAAATACAACAACTCCATGAGAGAAAACATTGACGCCCCAATCCAAATTCCCATTTGCCCTCCAATGTCACCTATCAGTGTATCAAATGTGTATTT
>JAYJMH010057227.1:0-12709 GCA_036873815.1 Phacellophora camtschatica | reverse complement strand
GATGTAAAAAAAATCTTATCTTTGAAAATGGTTGGTCATGCTCAGCATGACCAGCATGACCTCTAACTTCGCCACTGCAAGTGCCCAAAGCGCGGTCTAACCTTTTGTTCGATTTTGTGAGTGCATTATCACTATTGTTACATTTGACACCCATATTCTCCATATGAACAAACCAAATGCGCTGCGTCAAAGAATTAACATCGGTTCTTGTGGTTTACAAGAACCAGCAACCTTAGATCATGAATTCTATCCTAAAGATGAATGCATGGTATGGAGCCCTTTTTGTCATCGTTGCGACTTGCGGATCAACAATATTCACGTATTACTTCTTCACAGATGACAACTTTTTCACATCTCTACCTATGGGAATCAATGAAAACAGAAAGAATACGAGCTTGCTAAAACAGAAAGAATACGATTTTGCATTAGAAAATCAATTCGAAATTTACGTTCGTCTAACGGACACACCTGCGTTCAGGGAACAGTTGCGTTATTGGTTATTCAGAAGTATGAACTTATTTTTTCCCAAATACTTAGCAGCTACTGTGGTTGTATTGGACGAGGAGAAATCAGGTGACTGGGACTACGGGAAAATGCTTGTGAAGAATTATCCACACATGAAATTGCGCCTTTGTTTCGTGAAACCGTTTCCAGACGATGTAATCCATTCTTGGGGCAAGGAAAGGATGTATTTGGACATGATGCATGTAGATTACTGTAGCAATCGAGAATTTATCGGTTTTGTCGATGTTGACACTTTATTTGTTACGACTGTCACTGAAGATTTGCTTTTTGAAGACAAAAAACCTGTAGTTGCTGCAAGAATTGGTATACCCAGAATACCTTGTTGGATAGCGACTGCTGAGTTCATCTTAGCTCGCAAGCAAGTTTTGCAATGCATGTCTTATTTCCCTGTTGTTTTTAAAATTGCACATATTATTGAGATGAGACAATATGTGGAGAAAACCCACAGGAAACCATTTTCGGAGGTTTTCAAAATAGCTCCTAAAGTAGTTGGTGTTGGAGGAACGTGTTTCTGCCATTATAGTATTATGTGTAATTACATGTGGTACTTTCATCGCGATGCATACGCATGGCATTTGCAGTTGGTGCCAGGTGGGAACTGGGATGGTAAAGGAGCAATACCAAGCATGGTGAATCCAAGTTATTTTGAAAATGAAGTATTGAAAAGCGAGAAAATACCGATACCCCGATCTGCCGTGCATATACGGCATATAATGCATAAGGGTGAATACGAAAAAAGACTTTCTAAAATTGAACTTGGTACTGTAACTGATAAATTACTAAAAGAAGGACTTTGTTATTCTTTTGGCTTTAAGTTGTGCCGTGAAAATTGTCAAGAGTTTGATAACAGGAAACTGCATGATAGCTTATTTGCATTCGAAAACTATCGATGGCAATGGGACTTAAGATGTAATGAAACACAAAATGCACATTACAGAAAGGTACACAATCTCATTGACTCTTATCCGCAACAGTTTGATCTAGATTTTACAAGCAGCCAACAAACTTGCAAAGTTTTTAGTGACTTTCGTTAATTCGTTATAATTAATTTTCGTCATAATGACAATTTTATGATAAATGTTTATTGGACTTCCGAGATTCGAATGGAGTCACCTTTTTCGATGATTGCATAAATTTAGAGTTGTGTCGTGCTAAAATGTTGACTATTCATTTTGTTGGACATGTTGAGCATTATTTAGACGTGGATTTTTCAAAAAAATTTAAATTCAGGAGCTTCAATGGAGACAATGGATACACCAAATACCTTAGAAGATACGTTAGCCCACGGGGAGGGGGCTCCTATATAGCATATAAATCCTAAAATTGCTCCAAACCCTAAGCCCCTAAACGCCACTAATTCATACCCTACTAATCACAATAATACATGTACAAATATTGCTAACTGAACTTTCATATTCAATAATCAAAATTACACACCCATAAGTGATACTAAAACTTTGATTTTGACACACCTAACCGATACCAAGCCATGCAAATTGAGAATCCTGAATTTTCGGACATATATTCCAGGCCCACCGCCAGTGTAACCGCAAAGAGAACTTTATAGATGACCAAACAGAACTCACAGATCTCGTGTAAGTAGTGGGCTGGCCCTCCTCGTGTAAACAGGCCCTTAGAAAGATCATAAAAATAATTTCTTTATTTATTGAAGTAAAACCAAGTTCAAGCAAATTTTCGTGGCATTCCATATGTCGCTTAGATGTATTGATATACCAGGTGTCCCAAGAAAAGGTAACAGTTTTGCTCAAGGCTAGCACTACGAGTTTAACCAAAATTTATTCGAAACAATTTCTAAAATATTTATCGGTAGTCAAGTTAAAAATTGATACCTAGTTTGTCATTATGTGTGCATCGAGAGTCGAGATATCAACTCAAAATTTGCCTCCAACCCAAAACCAGAGGTCTAGATTTTCATATAAATTGCGTTTTTGTATCTCCTAAATTTTACGAAATGAATTTAAGGGGGCTGTTGATAGTAAAGAGCCAAAAATTGAATTAATCATTTAAGGAGAACCACAAAAGACAGCCAATTCACATTTGGCATAGGTTGTTATGTGCCAACTTATTAAGGTTGCGTTGAAATATTTTTAGGGGCAAAATTTCCTTTGTTTCCATGGTAATGCCAAACAATTGCAGTCTGGTGACAGTCTTGCTGCATTGATATCTCAAGCCAGAAACCCTCCATTAAGATGAAACTTTTCGAGATTGTGCATGAAAATGTGAGCTACGCAATGAATAGACAAATTTTAATTGTCGCTTTCTGGGGGCAAGGCAACCTTACGGAAATCCTTGTTTCCATAGCAAGAACAAAAATTAACCCTCAAACCAGAAACTGTCTATTCATTGCGTAGAACCATACTTATAGACTCTCATGAAAATAGTCAAACCCATGTTGAAATATTGTCCAAAATCTCATTAAAACTGTTTGCAAGGGTTGCTGAAAATGGCATCATAAGTCCAAGAATTTGGGTTATCACTGATACTAGATGCTTCAGGATTTGAAACAGCTGTACTATTTCGCTCTTTTGCACGGCAGAATATGGCATAAACGCGAAGAACAAGATCAGCTTTGACACCGGATGTCTTCTCGTTGTAGCACAGCAACACTTTCTTCAGAAAAAACGCCCAAATCTTCCAAGCAAGTCACTTCTTTTTCAGAATTTTCAGCATACCTGAAACGTCTCGACAACTAATTTTCCATGAGTTTGTAGGCAGGGATGTAGTGCTAGGGGGGGCTAAGGAGGGCTCAGCCTCCTTGTTAATGCCAAATAATGATTAATTTTTACTTTTTGGTTTTTGTTTTGGATTATTATTACACTGGAGCCCCCCTTGTTATTTTAGTAGCACTACATTCCTGTTTGTTGGCCAACAGATTGGCCAAACTGGACGACATTTGAGAAACATCAAGTGGCCAAACTGCACGATGTTGCCCTTGTCAACAAATTGTGCAAGAATGTCGGAGTTTGAAAGTTGTTGTTTGAAGGTCTGAGCCGTGCACCAAAATAAGAGTTCCAGATAATTTCCTACAATATTAATTGAATCAGTTTGTTGTCTTCACATGGTAGTTGTCTTCCTGTTGTTTTAAGTTATTTGCAATTTATTTTCGATGCTACGAGCTGCGGAACCGCCATTTTGAGAAAGAAATCACAAGAAAATCGCAAAAACGAAATGATTCAATTAATATGTAAGGAAATTATCTGGATTAACTATTTTGGTGTTCGAATTCCCATGGTCTGAATACGGATGTGCAAACATGAAGTAAATGTTTCTAACTTTGAAGCAAAGAAAAGCGGAAGAAACAAATTTTAAGCTAAAAAAATGCGTTTGACAAAATAGATGAAGTAGGAAAGGGAACGACGCAATAAACGACAAATTCAACAATAAGTTTTATGCTAATATTTTGCTCTGGCATATAGGGCTTCTGTAGAACAAGTATTCTACAAATAGTGGACATTGGAGCATGATCTAGGTCTACAGTAATTTATATTTAGCAGCTTTCTCTTTTTGGCGTTTTGCCAAGTGATGACTTCGTTTAAAACAAAATTTCACAAAATTCTTGGCAGGGGTCAATCAGCTCGGGCAATCCAAAGTCTGATCCATTTTCTGACTTGATTTTCCATTTTCTGATCCAGTTTGCACCCACCCAGGAAACATTTCTTTCAAGTAAAGTAACTAAAATGTTACATCATCTCTTTTGACGCTAGTCTTGGCAAGAAAATAGTTTTAACAGCACCATTTGCTGCACTGGTTAACTCAACCGGATTTTTTTTAATTCCATTGATGATGTCTACAACTTGCTACTTGGTTAATTTAAGTGATCGAAATAATTTTCAGCGCAACTCTATGGAACTTGCCAAAATATTTTCAAAAACCAGTTTCTTACTGGCAGGTTCACACTACTGAGAGCTTCTGTTCACAGGCAAACTGTATCATATCAAATAGATATCGATAAGAGACATACCGTGAGCACAAGTTAAAGAGCAGCTGCTGAAGATTTCTTCAATTTCTATGTTAAACTTAGTACTAATTAGGTTAGTAATATTTTATAAAACATTTCACAACTGACATATTTCTATGAATGAAAAACATGAACGCTAACGAACAACTAACTGCGTAACTCTAACAACCAAATGTAATCCAAGACATTACGTTTTCATTCAAATCAAAAGGCCTGCTCTGATACTGAGAAAGCACAATTACATTTTCATTAGCTTGACAAGTTTGACAAGTTATATATTTTTGTAAATATTTAAACGGTGTCAAAGCATGTTTCTCCAAGAAAACCAGTTTAGCGCATTTAATATTTTATTATTCTTTAATACGGTTCTATTTCTTTTAAATCTGAAAAGAGTTGGTAAAACATTTACCAGCAAGCAATGAGTCAATTTTTAAGATTAATACTTAAACACTTATCTATAAGAAATATGTCTGAACGCATATATTACTAAATGCATATATTTTCAAGCAGTTTGTGTTTTAATGAAGAGAAGTTCTTCAACAATTACCCAAAGGATAACTCAGATAATATACTGAAATAATAACAAAGATAGTTGAATTGTTTCATACCACATTCCAGTCAAGATTGTAATGTTGCCGAAAATGGATCATTGCTCATTTTCTTCATGGCTTCTGCAAATAAACAATTATTAGAGTAGATATATACAGGTCGGATGAATTTTAATCATTTAATTGATTTGAATTGTATTTATTTCAGAGTAGATATAAGGAGTGAGATGAAATTTAAAAGACTTGATAAAATACCGTTAAATATGCACCAGGTAAAAATACCTCAAATAACATTTTTGATCAATCTCAAACAGTTTTTTTTTAAATCATTAAACAAATATTTCTCAGAATCCATTATAATTTTGATCATCCAATAAAAGATGGTGCAAACATCGCGTTAGAAACCAAATTTTACGTTGAAAAGTATCGTAAAAATATGTAATTATAGCCAAAAAGTTGTTTTATTGTTACTTACTATGCTGGAATCAAAATCCTTGCACCCAAAACAATAAAGCAAAAGCTAAGACATTTACTGAAAGGCACCTGTTCAAAAAACTCTCTCACAGATGGACGCAAACACGTAATTGTTTATTAAACGTATACACTTCCAAAATTACATTGGTAGTTTTTTTTACAGCAAGCCAGAAGTTTGAGAAGTAAAACAAGATGTAAAAAATTCAAACCTGAAAGCTGGGAAGAGGCAGTTGTACCAACAGTCTTCCAGTCCGAAAGATATCTAAAAAGAAGCCATTAGTGAAAAATTACTTAAAAATTGTTAATAAGCAAACGGTAACAAAATGAATAACAAAATGAATAACAATACAAATTACCGATTACGGGTCTGGTATCAAAAGTAACCATGTGCGACAGTGTCGCAAAATATAACGAAGCTTTTTACGATGAAGAGATACGATATATATTCAGACGCAAGTGGGAGAAACAAACAAAATCTCAAATGCTATTATAAAGAGTAAGGCAGCCAAATGGGTGTTCCTAATCATGCGAGTAAATAAATGCAGACAACACATGACAACGAAAAGCTAAAACTAGGCATAAGGTTTTAAGAAAATGTTTTTTTTTTAATTTTTATGCCAAACATTTACAAAGGAATGGAGTTTTTATGGGATAACATTATCGTATTTTAATTTACAAAAATCTTCGGAGAAGTATATCCCTTGTTAGAGCAAAAATTCATTCGCATAACTCGGAAACAATGTAATAACGAAATCAAAATCCCGTTTATTTAATTTGCAAAAATCACTCTCATTAAAAAATGTTACAGGAAAAAAGTTCCGCTAAATATAAATTTGGTGGTCTCGTAGTGACATTATTATTTAAATAAGTCTATGTAGATAATAATCTGAAAATGATTAACGTATAATCCTGTACACTGTATGCCGACCTTAAGCATTGAAAAATGTTTGTGCAAACCTCGGAAAATCTCTCAGAAAAAGCATAACAAAGCAAGATGGAAGAGGACGCAGAGTAAAGAACCACTTAGAATAATCGTTTATTTTCTTGTCATTTTTTAATTCTCGTAATATTTCTATTCAATTGGGGAAAAAATAACAAGGTATGCCGAAAGCGTTTTTCTTCTGCTTCTAGTGTTACCAGATGTTTGGTAGGCCACCCAATAGGACGCTCTGGTTTCAGCGCGATGGGAAATCTGATGTTTGAAAATGAATACCTCCAATATCAATAACTGCATTTATTTATGCATAAATAATATTGCACTTATTTATGCATAAATAATACTGCATTTATTGATGCATAGATAATACTGCACTTATCTATGCATCATTATCAATACAAGGCTTGATCAAAAATGTCATGTTATATAACACCCCGTACTTATGTGACAGTTGAAATTAACAAAAATTAATTTCTTTCATTAGATTGTTGATACCCTTTGTTACATCTCAAAATACATCTATTGATCTATTCATATCTTAAACGGCGTGATCAAGCCGTGATGATAAACAATACATACAGTTCCTTTCAAACAATCTTATCTGGTGTCCCCCAAGGCTCGGTGCTAGGCCCTATTCTTTTTAAATTATATATAAATGATCTTTTTCTGTTCATTAAACAGACAACACTAAATAATTATGCTGACGACAACACGCTTGCCTGTTTCTTTAGGACTCTACCAGATCTGGTGCGAGCCCTAGAGGAAGAAGCAGCCGTTGCACTAGACTGGTTAAAGGAAAATCATATGATTACGAATCCATCAAAGTTTCATGCACAGTTAATTAAAAAAGATCAGACCAGTGGCGAGAAAATAAGCATCCAAGGAAAGACCATTGAGTCTGAAAATTCAGTAAAGCTTCTCGGAATTCATCTGGATTATAAATTAAATTTTGATCCACACATTTCAGTACTTAATGTACAGCTGCAACTCAACTTAATGTTCTAAAGAGGCTTCGATCTTATATTGGTTTCGAAGAGAGAAAAGTCCTTGTTCAGAGCTTTGTTTATTCAAATTTCAATTACTGTACTTTAGTGTGGCATTTTTGTTCAACAAAATCCCTGCATAAGATCGAAAAGATGCAAGAACGTGCACTTGAATTTCTTTATAATGATCATGTCAGTTCGTATAATGATCTTCTACTGAAGTCGCAACGATGTACGATGCATGTCTTCGGACTGAAATCTCCTTCTTTGGATATTTTTAAAACTTTGAACAATCTGAATCCATCCTTCATGAAAGATATTTTTCAAATTAGAACCTCTAACTATTCATCGCGAAATCCTAAAAATCTTATTCATTATAGGCCAAATCAGGTTACTTTCGGCACAAACAGTCTCAAGTTCTTAGGACCTCAGATTTGGAACTGCTTACCAGAGGAGCTAAATTCGGCGGACAACCTTAATACTTTCAAAAACTTTATAACTCAATGGAATGGCCCCACGTGCAACTGCAATGCCTGTCGTTTAATTGTAAATATTGCATAAACCACGTGAAAAAAAGAAACTACTTGCTTATTTTAATTAATTAATGTGTCCATCGATTTTGATTAGTTTGCTTGTACATTTGTATATAGTAGACTAGATTATTTATAATCGATGTAAAACAAATTTACAACAACAACAACAACAAATACCTTAGATTTGATGGAGTTAATAAAAGTCCTGCTTTTTAAAGAATGAGAAAAACGCTAGTAATATTCCAATGGAATGATCAGTATGAAAATTCAAAAATTGTGGATTCTCAAGAAGCGCAATTTCCGCTGGGGACATTTGCAAAAATTAAAGGCAAACCTTTTGAATTTATAATAATTCATAAAAAAATCAACTATTTTAAATTCTCAAGAAGCACAATTTCCAATGGGGATATTTGCAAAAATTAAAAGTAAACTTTTGGAATTTATTATAATTCACAAAATATTCAACTTTTCATAAATTTACTCTAAACTCTAAATTTATTAAAGACTTACGATCTCTCTCAAAAATTAGTTTGCTATTGCTCCACGACATATTATTATTAAAAGATTTTGCGCAATCAGTAAAACACGAAGAAACACCCTGCGATTTGATCTTTTCGTTGAAAAAACTTACTGATCAAAATTTAATGTGTTGGTCCATTCCAAAAGCTCATCAACCTCCCATTCTTCAACTGATGACTGAAAGCCAGTTTCAGAAGCATTTAATATTCCTTTTGCAGTTGATTCCATTAAAGATTTAACATTTGTGTCTCTATTTTCATTGGAAAGTGCCCCTTCTTTGTACCTAAAACGAAAATAAAAATGAAGTCAAACTGCCTAATGCAAGGTGGTAGTATTTGGTAGTATGGAGCCCTTGGTGGTTTTTTCTGAACTGTACATTTTTGAAAATAGTTCTGGAATGAAACCTTTTGACCTTTTCTAAAATTTATTTGTTCATAAAAGTTAAGAACTTTTCCAAAATTTCACTCTCACGTGATCAAACAATGCCTCATTTGGAAGCCAGTCACAATGGAATTAGTTTCACAGTTCTAAATAAGCGTATATTTAACAGACACTTTATATATGCATGATTAAATTTACTTTTTGATTCTCTATCTTATGATGTCTAACACATAATTTTTGCTTACGTCAGAAAAATATATAATATATCACGTCCTACTTTTTGATTACCTCATATTTCACACAATGAATGATAAATATTTTAAACATTTTTATGAAAACACAATCGATAGTCATAATATAGAATTAAAATCGACAAAGCATATCTATAATTATTATATTCATAATAATATAAATAAATGTCTTAATATTGAGGGATTATAACCATTCCATTTAATTTCCCTATAATGCTCATAGATAGATACTCATTTATAATCCATCAAGTTTTTGTGTTTATGAAACAAATTAACACTTGAAATTTGGACTAAACCAAAAAAGGGCACTTATTTGAAGAAAAGTTTTTGAATTTTTAAGAACATTGATTGAATGGTTGCTAACTAATCCCGATTGTTTATGCTAATTACAATTTTTGTTTATGCTAATTACGAAATCATTTCTTTTAGGGTAATACCAAGATAATCTAAAACCACCCCCCCCCCCCTGTGCTATTCTGTACTTGCCCAGACCCCGTGTAAAAAAATAGAGTTAACAACCTAGAAAAGATATCATGTGAAAAAGATTGATGGACAAAATCTCTAAACCTTTTCCCGATCTTTGACAGCTAGAAACATTACCAAATCTAATACTATTCCAAAAATCTAACCATGACCAGTCATGGAAATTTGGCTGTGAACTTTCAGACCCTTCTCCCTCATCACATTAGCGACCATCAGTTGTTTTTTATGGTTTTTAATTATTATTGAACAAGTACGCAAATGAGTAAGAAGTAAGCTAGACCAGCTCAAAAGATGTAATGTAAAGAACGAAGAGCGGAAAAGTTTGCAAAAGCAAATCCTCAAGATCTCACTCACATTGTAATATTAAATATAAATTTCACTAGTAAAACCAGTGAATAAACTGGCAGATTTTGAAGAAACCCACTGACACGGCATAATTACGCTAATTGATCACGATCGGATTTCTGAACGACTCAACGCCATTTTATGCTCTCTTCAATTACTTTGATATCAATCGTCTCAGTTGGACGGGTCCTCGGGCGAGAACTTTGAAAATGAACTGGAGCTGTTCTTCACTATAAAATCTGCGTGATAATGGGCATTATGCTACAATGATACATATTTGCAAGACAAGGCAACAAAATATATATTTGCACTAAATAGCTGTTTCAAGCTGAAATATATACATATCCAAGCTGTATTAAAATTAGTTGACAGCACAATATCGTCCATCCTCCTATATGGTCCAGAAGTCTGGGCACTTTTGAAAAACCAAGCTTTGCTGATTGGGATAAGACTGCGATTAAAAAAGTTCCTACACAATTCCTAAACTATATTAAACAGAAATATTATTACTACTAATACCGATAAGTTGCCAAATCAAATAATAAAAGAAAACATCTCGTACATCTTAACAAAATATAAATAAAAAGAAGCACTCCAACAACTCTACAAAATTACATTGATAACCAGCATGCAATCTAGCTCAAAAGCAATAATATACAGGACACATAAATGCGATATTTTATATGAAAACTATTAAAGTGTCCTCAAAGATAGAAAACACGGGCGCACAATTACAAAACTGAGACTCGGTGACCACTGTCTTGCCATTGAAAGGGGAAGACACATGAAACTATCAATTATCAGAGAGCAGCGGGTCGGTTCCGAATGCAACAGTAAAATTAAAAATGAATTACATTTCATACTGTGTGTCTGTGTCTGTTTCCTGTTGATATTTTATGATGATTTGTTCCTCTAGAGTCCTTTGGATACTTTAGTTAACCAAAACACATAATCATTTAGCTTTGCAGTCCACGATTTTAACAAGAAAATATAAAAAGTAATTCAGATCAAATTTAAAGGACACTCAACATTCGAAATCAACATAAACTAGGAGTCAAAAGGTATGCTGAAGATATGACAGAATTGTAATTTCTTTGAATCAGCTTAGTAGATTTTTTATGAAAGGAGCTTTCAGTTTGAAACTTAGTCAGCTTACTAATGGAGCACAGGGGCACATTTTGACATTATCAAAATTGAATTTGAAGCTATTTTTATAATTTGATGACGTCATCATTACTTGTGAAATTTAATTAGCTATCGAGTTTTTAAGGTGCGAATATCCTGTGCTACTACGTAACTAATACGTGATTTACCTTATTTCGATTTGGTTTCAGGGGAAAGTCTTAAGAATTTCTAATTAAGAATTTAAAAACATTTATTAAGAATTCAATTTTCCTAAAAGAAAGACAATGCCTTGAAACGCAACAAAATTAAATGGCACACATACATTTATTGTAATTTTGCTGTCAATCCTGAAGTGGCCATTAACAAGAAATGTTGATTTAGGACATATAATTGGCATATGATCAAGAAGAGATTAAAGGTTTAGGGGTGATTTATTACTTTCTCAGCAACGTTAACAAGAATTAAATTGCAACTATTACATTACTTTTCTGATCTCTCATTTGATTAATTATTGGAATATCCGAAATAGCCGAAATAGTTGAGCTGTACATGACTTTTTCATATGTTGGCAATCTACATTATCATTTGAGAGTAAATTATGGGGATATTTTACTTTCTATAGAGCACGTGCTTCAAGAATGCTGCGTTTTAATTGGCTGGAGCACTGAAAGGTTTGGCAACATCATGCTCGTGTTCATTAAAATAAATTTAAGGAAATATATGGAAAATGAAAATAAATTATAGTTTCAAATTTAATTTAAACTTTTTATAAATGTACGCGGGTGAAAATTCCATCTTTAAGTAAGAATTCTCGTTAAAATAAAAGAATAAATAAGCAGATTTTCCTAGAAACACCAAAAATGCTCACATTTTTTTCATCCATTCGATTTTTTTTTGCTTCCGTCTTTTTTCTACATCTTCTCTGCGAGTTACCTACAAGAAAACTAGTTATTTCAACCTAAACTACATCAAATCTATCAGAACAAATATTTAATACTGTTGACTGGCCGAGAAACACAGTTTATTCTTTTGTTGCAGGATTCATAACTGACAATTGTAATTCAGTTGCAGTGCTCCAAAACTACGATGATATGCAGTTGAAGGTGAGTAGTGACTGCACATATAATACACATAAATTGCAACAGGAAAGAATAAATTAAAAAGCGATGAAAAAAATCTATACTATGACAGAATTCGCATTCAGGGACCTTTCCTTGAAAACAACGCAAAACATATTTTAACGTATATATTGGTTTGCCGTACCACTATGTATATTGCCGTACCGCTGAGAAAATGTTATCCTGCATGTGATTAAGCCACGTTCACAAAAAATTTGAAAATGTACAAACATTATCTGTGGTTACAAAGCTCTAAATTTAACTTATGATGAAATAAACATTTGACTTATACATTTTTTTGAATTATGAATTCACAGAAATATCACAGTTTCGCAGATTTAAATAGCCTACATCTAAAACTACGGGGAAAGTTTTCAGAACACCAAAAAGGTTTTCTTTAGAAAGATATTTATATTTTCCGTCAAAGCGATGAGCTTCTTTGTGACAGCAAATGCTGACATGCTCGACATGCGAAAGAAGCGGAAACAGGAAACCACCCCACGGGTTT
>JAYJMH010057216.1:0-12711 GCA_036873815.1 Phacellophora camtschatica | reverse complement strand
TTGGGATATATCTTAATTTGCCGACAAAAATCTCGTTTGTGCCGACAGATAAAGTATTGGGGGGTACAACGCCCCCCCTACCCCCCATAGGTACGCCCTTGCCTTAGAACATCTCTTGATGCAAACAACAAGCTTGGACTGCTACTCAAGAGCCAGAAATGCTTCAGACAACCTGCACAACATCTAACCGACCTCGATTTTGCTGATGACCTTACTATCGCAGCAAATATTGTGCTCGATCCTTACTACAATCCCTTGAAGAAGCAGCTTCTGCAGTCGGACATGTTTGTAACGAGTCTAAAACGGAGAACATATCAACCTCAACAAATACAACCAGCCTAAAAGCTCCGTCATGACGGGAAATCAAGCGAGTTCAAGATTTTTAGTAGTTCAGGTCTCATATCTGTAACAAACTGGATAAAATCTGATGCTCTAACATACACAACTCGATCAAGATTAGTCTATTCCAAGCCACCATTGAACGTATCCTATTGTATGGCTCCGAGACATGGACACTAACAGCTAAACAACAGCGTCATCTTGATGGACCTTACACCAACCTACTCAGACGGGTCCAAAATATCAAATGGAAACAGTAAAAGACCATAAAAGAGATCTATGGAAATCTACCAAGAGTCACCAGCATATTAATTCAGCGTAAATTTCAATTCGCAGGACACTGTTTCAGGGCTGAAGGAAAAATTATCTCATCCCTTCTTTTGTGGTCACCACCTGGAGGAAACCACTCCAACATACTAACTTACTCTCGGGTTATAGCTAGAGACACAGGGCTACTGACTGAAGATCTCCCTATGGCCATGGCTGATGGTACTCTGTGGCGAGAAATTGTGCAGACATTTCCGGCTGATGCCGCAACATGATGATGATGCTATTAAAACAAATTATTCTGACATACAAAAGCTTTTAATTACAGTATTCTTTTATAAGAACGCACTTTTAAAGAACATAATTGTCGTCAAATTGTCAAAAAATAAAAACAAATTAAGAACATGCTCACCCTCAGATGCAAGATCTCCAAAAAATTCAATACCGTATTATATAAATATTTTTTGTGAGTGATACACCCCTCAGACCCACAAATGACAAATATTCAAAGGGTATTTACTACAAAAATGAATATTCTTTGTGTATTTATTGTTGATGCAAAGCAGAAAAATATTGTCACGTCTTAAAATAAGATAAAATTCCAGAAGAAACATATGTGTAAAAATAAGGACGTTTTAAGAACATTGAGCCTCGGCAAAACTTCTCTGGTTCTTATAAAATAGAGTACAATGGTAATGCACTATTCTTAAATGACAAAAGAATTTTGTCCTCTTTTGGCTAATCATTTATTCATTTATTTATATTAGTTACTCTAAAATTTATCTGTGAAAAATGTCTTTTTTTCACTTTATTTGGTTCATGAAAATGGATAATCCAATAAGTTGGTATTGGTACTGTTATAAGTTAGTACTGTTTGTATTTTTCATAGCCCCCTGGTTTATAAATGATCAAAATGCTAAGGTTTTTTAATTTTAAGCTGCAAGTAAAACATGAAATAAGAATGACGTAGTCTCTTAATAACATAACTGCAAAAAGAAGTAATATTGCTGTTAAAATGAAGCAGTGATAATTGTGGGAGCATCCATACCTTTTCGATACACCCGATAGAATCCTGAAATAACAGAAAATGTCTTCTTGTCTGATTTTTCTTCTTTTCTAGCATGAGGTCACTGGACCTAATGCAAATTAAAAACAAAACATTGCTTCGAAACTTAACTTAAAATTCGAAAAAAAGAGTTAAAAGTAGTTTGTTAAAGATGAAAATATCATTTCTGTTAACAATTTCTTGAAAAGCTTTGGCTCACACCCAATCTGATTTGAAAACAATCAGTAAGCACTAAAAATGCCTATGAGCAATTGGTACTCTTTTTTGGCGCACCTATTAAGTGCCACATATAATTACAAAGAAGTTAAGTGTAAAGAAGGCAGATGGTGTGAGATTTACACAAATCATCTGCCAAAATACTCCCCCGTGAAGCAGTGAACTTAAAGTTGAAAAAGAACGAACAAAGCAATCAGAAGTGAATTAAAATGCGGCAGCTGAAATAGAGCAGTTATTTTATGTTGTGTATCCTATTTCCGGACAATAGAGAACGACTTTAGTTTATTAAAACGGCGAATTTCTTTTATCATTAAGTAAATTATGCGTAGCTTATCAAACTTTTGCTCTTTTAGGAAGAAATGCATAGAAATCAATTCATCGAAATCATCTGCCAACTGAGCAAAGAGTGCTCGTTGAATGTATCACATTTTGCAATTTACGAATGTGAACAATTAAAGAAAACCAGATTACATATTAGTGACGGGGAAGGAAGAATTACAACATGAGCATACGATGACCCATGATTGTTGTTGCCATTTAGGTTAAGCAGCAGTGTAGAGCTAAATTTTTGAGAAAGGTGGAGTAAACCTTTAACAAAATGTGTCAGAGCTGTGATGACTTATAAATATTCCATTCAGGGGATGTGCCTTTTCAAGGTTACATTTGCCATTAATAGTTACTGCCGGGTGTCCCAATAATAAGGCTACATATTTAAAAAGCAGCCGTGGAGCATCTACATTTTTGATATTACGTTACAAAGTTTGATACCTTTGCTTGGCAAATTGAACCAATAACCACTGAGTTAACCTGAATCAAAGTGAAAATTTTGTGTTTCTGCAGGCAAAGAGGTTTAGACAATGACCATAATCGTCAAAATTGTGTGACCATTACAAATAAATTTCTGAATTTATTTTGCTATTAACTTCACTTGGTCTCCTGGTCAACGGGTAAGTTAATATTTTTATGCACTAATACAGTTACACTATTTCAGCAATCAGGAGACTTCCATCTTGTCCACAACTCTTGGGTCTAATGAACTTTATGTCACAATTTCCTTTATATTTATCACACAACTGAATCTAAAACAATGCAATTTTAAGACTTTGTATTATCTGGACCTGGTGTTCCCAAAAAATGCTACACGTTTCTAAAGCTGCTGCGGAGGAGCTTGAGCTTTGATATTTTCGTTTTTATTTCAGTGTTATAGAATAAGGGTCAACTTGTTGTTTGATATCTTGTTTGGCAAAATTGACTTACTACATGGCTGAGTTACGCCAATTAAAACTTCAAATTTTGTGTTTCTGAAGACCAAAAATGATTATTAAATATTTTGGGTAGCTCTTAACACCAATTAACGCTAAGCAAAAGTCTCAATTCATCAATCAACACATGGCGATGCTCATGAGATGTAACGGAAGTAAAAAAACGTTTAAAATAACAATTACTTGCGAATTCTGATTGTAATCTTTTCTCAATATGCATTACCGAGAGAGCCAGAAAGTAATTACATCTTTGGAACGTTTTATAGAAATCGGCCACCAAACCAATTGGTGATATTCAAACCCTGTTGTCTAGATAAAATAATATGTCAGAAGAAGGCCACTCGCCAGAATCCCTAAATCATGGTGTGGATCACTAACTGGAGAAATATCTTTGATGCTTGAAATAATTGAAGCATTATTGGACATATTTTTAAGGAACTATCTACCCTTATCGAAAACACCTTTGAAGTGTGTTTCAGGTCAAATGCATAATGCCTGCATACTTATTTGTGGGAAACGTAACCAAGATAATTTCGGAGATATTTCACCCAAATCTCAGCCTGACGTTTCTTAAAAAGGTTATTTTTATAATTAAAATGTGTACGTACATCCATAATGACCCAACAAGTTTCAGAGTTTGAAAAATCACAAAAATCATATTTTGTTTCTAATATTGTTTATTTTTTGATTATACATTGTTATGTTATGAATAATCATCAAATAAATTTTTTAATTTCCTAAATAATCTGAATAATTATCGGTCATTGTGAGTAATAATACCTCTCAAAAAAAAACTCTCCGTTTGCAGGGCTGTCGCTCAAAATTAATGAGACTTAAAATTTTAAATTGTACATAAAACGACGTCCAAAAAACAAACTTAGAGTTTGGCATATGCATCTG
This sequence comes from Phacellophora camtschatica, assembly GCA_036873815.1. Lineage (NCBI taxonomy): Eukaryota > Metazoa > Cnidaria > Scyphozoa > Semaeostomeae > Ulmaridae > Phacellophora > Phacellophora camtschatica. The sequence continues at coordinate 8,661 of JAYJMH010057216.1, read as the reverse complement.
TCATCTACAATCATGGTTACATGCAAGACTGGAAATTAAAATAGCCCTCATTTTTTTGGTCACTGGGTATTATTCACATATACAGTCGACTTTCGATATCTCGGAGGGGACTGAGCAATTTTTTCGGGATGTCGAGAGTTTAAAATACCAACAAATTTTTCAAAAAAGAAGGCAAAATCATAGAAAAAGTAGATTCAATAACAATATATTTGTTATAAACATAAGTATAATAATATCTTCGGTATAAACATATGTTTTCTAGAGATATGCTGACTTCTCTGGGCAATGAACCATTGGTATAAAGCTTTGTCTAGGTATTCATAGTCACCATCGCAATCTTTTTTGTTTCAATGCTAAGATTTCAAGTGATGCTAACAGCTTTTATTTATATTTCCGCCACGTTAAAGCAGTGTTTTGGGGAACGCTATACTTAGCTGCAACATCTTTTTTTGTTCTTCCCTTTTCCAGGTCCTTAATTGCTTCGCATTTTTGAAGCACTGCTTTCTTTTTGCGACATTTTGAAGGGACATGCACATGCAGAGCTGCAGAGGCCTCATCCAATCTCGTTCCTAACGCACTCAATCAAATCATCTGAATTTGCTCAAGGGCGAACAGCTCACTACCACCGAATTTTCTTTACCAAAACAAATTCAAAATCATTAATTTCGCTTTAAACCAGAAAATTCAAGACTTCATATTTAATTTCAATAAAAAAGTTCTAGATAACGAGACAAATTTGGTCAAGGGATCTAAGAATCTGTTTGAGATGGCAACAAATTGGAGATATCGAAGTTCGACATTTAGTATAAAGTCATTGCAAATGTCCATTGGACCGAGCATATTGTTCAAAATACCGAAATGTTCGACCAGAGTGTTCAAGATATTGAAAGTTGACTGTAATACGGCAAATATTTAAAGTATTGCAAAGTGTATTGAACTGTGGGTCGCCAAAATTCTCTGCAATTGGACGAAATTCCTTACCGGATGTCCCAGATAAAAGGCTATCTGTTTGATAAACCATTGTGAAGGAGCTTTAGTTTTGTTATTATTGTTTATATTTCAATATAATAAAGGCGTAAAAGTAACTTCGGAATAAAGTTTGATACTTTGGTTGACAAAATCAACTAAGTGATCGCCGAGTTATGCCTAATGAATGATAACCAAAATTTAGTATTTTCTCAAAAACAAGAAAGTGGTCTTGTCTTGCCGTTGCACTATTGTCATACTATTGTACCGAGAATAGGCGGTTCCTTGCAAAGGAGCCTGAAAGTTACAATCTGGAGAACATTGAACAACGAATGGCAGTACGCAACGATGCATTAAAATTTAATTGCTACTTGAAAGCAATATAACTTCTTTTATTTGGCATCATAAGAGAGAAAACTAAAAAGAGTCTTTAGTTTATGAAATGTCTCGTTAGGACTTAAGGAAAGCGTGCATGGGTGTAGGTTTGCACGTGCAAACAGGGGAGGAGCAGTATATAAATATGATAACGAGGCTCTGAAAGCTTACAGGTCGATAGTTGTTTTTTCGAGTAAGATTACCATCCACCCTCGTCCAAGATAGATCACAATAAATATATAAATAATTCAAAAACATTATCCTCGCGAGCCCAGCTTGGTCTATTGCTGTCCGCACGGGGTGCTTACGTCTGCTCACAAACAACTAGACTGACCGATACTATACTGTCATCAGAGACTTTTAAAGTAGAATTGTAAAAAGTAGGCGAATAAATACAGTTATTTGCATTTGAATGAAATGAATTAGAAAATAACAAAGAAAACAGCAGTATAATGTCTTACCAGGGGAATTCGGACGCTAAAATAGTACATTTTCAATTTACTTGCAGATAATTCTTGCCACATTGATTGTATTATTTCGTTGTATTTTCGTTGTATTTTCATTGTCTTCTGTTTGAAATTTTTTTCTGTTGTTTTGCTTTACAAGCACCCGTGCAAAGTCAAGTAAATTGCAAACAAAACAACAAAAAGAAAATTGCTAAGAGAAGAAAACGAAATGAAATGAAAAAAAAAAAACAGAAAGAAAATTACAAAAAGAAGACAGCAAAAAGACAACAAAAAGACGACAAACTGATTCAATTAGTAATAGGAAATTATCAAGTAAATTGCAAAACTACGATTTGGCGTCCGAATTCCCATGCCTTATGGCGGCTTATAACATAGCTCTAAAGCAGTTACGTTGAATATTTAATTATTGAATAAATCTTCTTTCCTTTGGGATGGTTGATTCGAAACGTAACAAACTCATGCAGCAATTTTAAATATATAGATTACCTCTAAAAGTTTTCAAAATCTAAATAAAGTATTTGTAATATGGTCACATGATTTTATTGTTTATTGTCATTATTAAACCCTCTGGTTTAGCAGAAACACAACATTTTATTCAGTGTAACTTCAGTGTGACCATTTTTGCAAGAAAGGCATACAAATTTAAGTTAAAGCCAATTCTAAAAAATGTTTGTTAAAACAACATAATTGAAAACAAACCTTCTCGAAACCAGCTAGCTTTTTTGAGACACATACCCAGTACATTTTCATGCTAAGATATAAAATGTATTTTACTATAAGAGTTACTCTTGATAATGTGTAAATCAATATTTTATAGAGCTATCACGAAATAAATAATAAATCCAAAATACATTTTTGGTGTGTAGTACTTAGCTTATTTATTTTTCGTGAAAAATCCTAAAATCCCGATATTGTTGTTGAAATCATTACTGAGTGTTTTTCTCTTCGAATTTTACTTCTCGCAGGTAAAAATATATTTAAAATTTAACTGCGTCGTCAACAAATTTATCAAAATCAACTGCGTTCTCGATCAAATTCGGCAAAAAGATATCTTTCTGCAATTTATCTGTATATGTGAGGCATGGTCAATAATGCAAAATTTGGAAATTAAATTAAATAGTGCAAAGCTTTGGTGCATAAGATGACGCATGTTTAGAATTAAGTAGTCCGACATTATCAGTAATAACGAATATAATAATAATAATGATATAGCTACCTAATGATATAGCTACCATGTCTCCATTTCGGAGCAGTTATTCTACCTTAGATGCAGTAGGGGAGTAGCACAGGTTAAATTGTTTCATAATGTGAATGATTCAACAATTTTTTGTAATTTCATGTTAAGTTCATGTTAAATAATGATGAGGTGTGCAGCAGAGCTTTAACTTTAGGTACTAAACCGGAACTGTTACAAATATTGATATGCCGTCAAATGTCATTTGTAGGACACATAATGAGAAATTACAAACTAGAGAAAACTATTTTATCTGGACAGTGTGCTGGTGTAAGATCGAGGGGAAAACCGCAGTATTGTTTAACAGACAATATTAAAAGATGGACAGGGAAGAACTATGGTCAACTGTTTATGGTGATGAGGGACCGGAATTTGTGAAAGTCCATGGTCACCAACGCAGCTAAGAATTTCATAGGCTGATGATGATTCTACAAATATTGATAAAATCTAATACTTCTTTTGCACAATTTAACAATTTAGAGTTAGGATCGACGTTTTATTGCGTCAGATATCAACATTTATCTATATCTTTTTAGCTGCCAGTGCCAATGTAATCTTTATCGTTATCAGTTAAGTTACCTCCCTTGCGTCAACAAATAAATTGATAATTCTGCTCTCGAATAGCAACTCGAGCATTATCACAGAAGTGGGCATTTTCCTTAAAATTAAACCTAAGATTTGAAGTGATTCATCACAATATCCACATAATAGCTAGTATAGTTAATAGATAGCTAATGCCGATCTTCTTAGTGCATTTGCTTGTTTTTACAAGACGGCGCTGTATACTATATTTTAAGCAGTAAATCGGTATTATGAAATGAAAACGTTTCGAAAATATATTTGAATATCTTATCGGTGTTAATGCTGATGAATTGTCTTGAACTGTGTTTGTTTAACTAATCATTCCCAGAAATAATCAGAATTCCTTTGCAAAAGACTTGCTAACTGAACTTTGGCAAGGCGAATACACAAACGAATCTACTTAAATGCGATGTATTAAATTTATATTCTTTTTATTCTCAAGGAAATTGGGGAAGAGAGAAACAAACATTGGGAAAACGGATAAAGGAGACATGTTCCATCATGATCTGAGGGGCTTCAAGTTGTCATACGACGAAGCACGACCACATAACTGAGGAGTTTTAGGAACTGATAAGACGCGGTGCTGGAGTAAGCATGCACACCCAGCCAATAAAAAATATCCAAAAGGATACAGGGTTGGTGTGTAAAGTACTACTACTACTAATACAACTACTACTAATACAACTACAACTCTTTACCTCACAGGCAAAAGTGATTCTATAGTTGTTTAGAGAACCACAGACAAATTATGGGTGTTTGATACAGCTATTAGTTTGTTTACATTTCGAATTGAGCTACTCGCATCAAAGAATTGCTATCACATAATTAAAAAACATTCTTCAAATTTATTTTCTATTTTAAAACTGTAAACAAATTAACTTGTGAATAAAATAACATTCCTGGATGTAAAAGAACAGTCGTTTGCTGAGTTTGTCTTAACTAGTAGTATATAACTTGTAACCTGTCTTATTTAGTCTTTCTATAACCATCATATATGTGAGAAATTGATTTTTTCACGGTCTCACAACCGACCGGGTGACCTCCGTTTGCAGGGCTGTATATCAAAACCCTTGAGGCTAGGAATTTCAAATTTAGAATTTGTGTTTTTTTCCACCCATCTACAATGTCCAAAACTGGAAATAAAAATAGGTCTCATCCGCGAACCATCCAGTAAATTTAAAGGAACGCCATTCATTTCCAATCAACGTTTCCACATTAAAACAACCTGCTTGTTCCTATATCGACTTGGGAAGTTTGATAAATGTATCTTTTCAATTTGAAAACTCCATAAGGGCCATTTAAGCAAGCATGTTGTTTTAATATCAAACATGGACTAAAAATAAATGACGACATTTCAAATTAATTTGAAAGATCGCAAATTATGGCAATTTTAATTTAGAATTTTGGATTAGTAAGCATGTTCGCAGATGACTCGATGATATCTTAAAGTTTGCCTTTTGGACGTCATTTAGGCACAATTTGAGATTTTCGGTCTTGCTGATTTTGAGCAACAGCCCTGCAAACGGAAAGAGTTTTTTTTGGGTCGCTTGATACAGTCAGTTTTTACAACGAGTATTGATCTTTATAGAAGGTTTTTGAAACTTTCAGGCTATTTCAGCTTTTTTATGCTGTTTTAAATAAAAGTTTTGCGATTTATTGTTTTATACAATAAATAAAAATTTAACAAAAATACGAATATTCTTACCAACAACATCTTTTAGGTTTAGTCATGTTTTTAAGACTTTTCTGTAATCTGTCATTTTTGACATTTTCTACAAAGAAAGAAAATCATTATACAAATTTTTTGATATAAAAAATTCGACGAAAAAACTTTAAATAAAAGACTGTATCTGGCAATTAATTTTATTCTTCCATTGCATGTTGCCTTTATTTCATGGAAGGCCCTGAATGTACTAAAAGTTTAACAGCCGTAACGCTTGACCTTCTGTTGGAAACTAGGGGTAATTCAATAAAGTAAAATTTATGTCTCAACATGGAAATGCGATTCGTCACCTTAAAAAATAGATCTTATACCTTTTAACCCTGTGAAACAGATCACACTGAAAAATGCCTGAATGTTTTGTTCATTGTGTTTGTTTTGATTTGATCAAATATGCCTCTAGAGGCCCCTTTCGTTAAGAAATTCCATCTCGCGATAATACTCCTCGTGCGATGAAGTGGACGGGAATCCATGCTTTTTCCGTTTATGTGAATATTTTACGTACGACGTTTTGAGATCATTGCACACAACACTACGAATCTGTTATTTCGATAATCCTTGACGTTAACAAATTAACGCACAATCATACGCTGCGTCTTTACAGAGGATAAAAGGGAAAGGGAAACAAAAATGAAATGTAACATGAATATCATTATTGTTTAGCTCCAGTATTTGCATCCGAACTGAAATTTAAAGAATGTAATTTTTTAAACTGATGCATTAAAACGTTTTAACTGATAAATATTAAAAAGGGTGAAAAATACGTAGAGTGAAATACCCGATTCCCTTGTTTCTGAATTCAGAATACTGTTTCCGTGTTTCTGAATTCAGAATACAATTTAATCGAATTGTTAACATCACCAATACACACACAGCCAAAGATCCAAATATCCAAAGTTGATGATAAGTAGGCCGCTACGCTGGCGCTTCGAAAGCAATTAAGTATATGCTAATTATGTTTATCAACGGAAGTCAACAAATAATCTGCTACGATAGTATTGTATTGTGTGCTACCTCTTGTATGTCAATTGTATTGTAAATAAACGAAAAGAGATCCAGGATACCTCCTTGGTAGATTTCACTGTTCACTGGAACCCAGCTTGAAAACAAACTTTTGACCGATGCTCTTTGCTTTCTTTGACTGCTTCTGAATAAAATTTGACTGCTTTTAATTCATATCAACAAAGGCAGATTATGTAAAAGATTTAATCAATACAACGTTATTTGCTATTGATTCAAAAGAAAAGTTTGTTTTGATTTCCTGTTTATTATTTTGATTTGGTTGAATGAACTCCAAGGTGTAGAATCTTTTCAAAGAAATTTCAAATAGTCATTTAGAGATCTAAATGCTTGGCCATTTAAACCTTTCAGGACCGCTGATCATGAAAAATACGGTTACAAAGCTGTTGTGAAGGAGCGTTAGTGACTTCTCAAATAGATGATTCCTCAACTTAAAGTATGATTATTGGCAAAATGTAGAAAATAAACACCGAGCAATGGGCAACGGAAAACAACACTTTCCCTGTCTATGAATAAAAAGGAGACGCCTGTGAAACACTGTTGTGGAGAATACTTATTTTTTAAATGTTTCTAGATGCACCCAATGATAACAACTTCAACTTAAAGTTTGATACCTTGATTAACAAAATCAACTGAATGATTGCTGAGTTATGCCAAGCCATAACCAATATTCATAGTATCCTTAAATTAAAAAAGTTGTCGTTCCAATTTACTTCTATAAATTGTTTGTTAATGCCCAAGAAGCTTTAAAGTTCAATCAATGAATGGCAACACAAAAATGATACATGAAAATTTATTTACTACTTGAAAACGACACTAAGGAAGCAGAAAAAAAAGTTCATTTCTGACTTTGCAAAGGAGGATATCTATATGAAAACTTATGACATGACATCAAAGCAATTATGTTTAATATTTTCTTTATAGTCTACTTTCCTTTGCAATAGTTGGTTTAAAACGTGACATATCCGTACATCAATGTTGGTCTTATATGAACTATATGAACTTATATGAAAAGGTGTCCCGAAAACAAATGTTGTCCCAAACTACTGTAGAGGAGGTTTATTTTTGATAATTCCTTTTTTATTTAATGACGATGTAAAGGGCTACAACTTACAAATTCATACCTTATTTGCCAAAATCTACCCAATAATCACTGAGTTATACTTAATGAAACCAAGAATAAAGGATCTAGGTTGCTTTAATTTGATTACTAGATTATGGCAATGAAAAGGCCATAAATATTGGCTTTCATTTAGTATAGCTCAAGGTTTAGGAGGTCCAAAGACGCAGTTTAAACGAAAATCTAGATCTCTGGTTTTGGGTTGGAAGCAAATTTGAACTTTCAGAATTAATATTTTGACTCTCAAAGTACAAATAATATCAAACTAGGCATCAACGTTTAAGTTGACTAACGAGAAATATTTAAAAAATTGTTAAAACTTGTTATCTTTTTTTTTGGGACACCCGGTATACAATTTGAAAAGTACAAAAAAATAAATATATATTATCACAAGAGTAATATTATTTGTATGCTTCATAATTTAGTTTTTAAATTAGGTGCCATAAAATTTCCAAAGATGACTATTACCAAATGTATCTTTTGAGAATATTAAACATTTTCTGTGATATTCAAAAGTTGTATTTTCTAAAATTATTGGGGGGGCAAAGCCCCCTCCCCAAGACCCCCCGCTTCCTACGGGCCTGAACATATGGTATACTAATCCGATTATTTGTTTTGGTAATCCGGGCTAACTTGATTTTTTGAACTTACTTTTCTTATGCATCATTTCGGCAACGTTTGCTTGTTGTTCTTAATCTCGACGTTAATAAATGTGGGAAAAGCAAAATTTCTATTTTGTTAAAAACACAGGTGCAATGTTTTCAAGATTCGAAATCCTGACAATAGGACTCTTACTAGCAAGAAAATTTCCTTTACAATTTTATGAAAAACGTCACAAGAGATTTCTAAATCTGAGCTGCGGGAATTATTAGATGAAAAGAACCAAATATAAATAGATGAATAATTTTGCGACATAAGCAAAATAGGCCATGTCATTTTAAAGCTGTGGTAAAAACTAAAAAACACTGTCTTGCACATTTGGTAAAATTTGTTGCATGGCGGAGCCAATGGGGGGGGGGGGTGTTTTTTGGCTGATTCTTGTTTACTGTTTTTGCAGCTCAGTAGGCCAGATCTCTCCCCGAAGAGCCTTTGCCTCCTTCCAATCATCAATCATCAATCATCAATCATCAATCATCAATCATCAATCATCAATCATCAATCATCAATCATCAATCAT
>JAYJMH010057205.1:0-12712 GCA_036873815.1 Phacellophora camtschatica | reverse complement strand
AGTAGAAATCTTTAATGTGTAGCTTCTTGTAATTGTATATTTAGTTGAATTTAAGTTGGATGTTTCTTTATGTTACGCCCTTGGGGTAGTCATTGTCTGTTGCTCCCTGTAGTTACCGTCCTTGTAGTGTTGTATAGTTGTACAGTAATTAGAAGGCATAGTAGGTTGTAACATGTATTGTAACGTTTTAGATGAATATAAATAAAAAAAATAAATAAAAAATTTCATCCCTGCCGTGCAAAAAACATTCTGGAAATGGGGCTTTAATCTTTCCTCCTCCGTCCATACCATTTTAAATACCTTCTCTTTTACATTTCAAAGACTGACTGCAAAATTCAATGTCAGAGCAATGCGAAAAAATATACGCAAGGGAAGGAGGGAGCGCAATAATTTCGCTATTTTTGTCCCTTCTCCCCGTCAGTTTTAGCAAGGAGCTCCCTCCAACCCCACCCCTATTTAAGCTTGTCTTGTTCTATTAATGTTAAATATATACTGTAACGGTTCAAAATGGGGTCTAGGAGATTGGAATAAGATTTTCCCACGAAAGTGCCTCTTTGTTTATGCTGTTTTTGACAAGACATTCAGTTGGAATGAAATGTTTCTTTCACGATGTATTTTGCACTCAAGCAGGTGACTGTACTATTAGTGTTGTCTGTCAGAAGTCGGAAAGTTATCTACCGGGTGTCCCAAAAAAAATGGTAAAAGGTTTGATCAAGGCTAGTGCTGAAAAAATCGCTCAAATCCGTCAAAAAATATTTTCAAGTAATCCTCGATAGCCAACGTTAAAATAAAAATCTTGTTTGTTGATTTTGGTTGTTTGTAAGATAGTAACACTTTAAGTTCAAATTTACCTCCAGACCACATGTTTTGTTTTTTAAAACACTTGTGAATAATAACACCAAAAAGAATCGTGAAAATTAACTTTCCATGACTGAATTTTTTGAAAACTAAAATTGCTGATTCATTTTGGTAGATTTTAGGTGAAAATTATGAAAAGGAGAAAGCACTTTATAGCGGCTGCATCCACAAATAAGCCTTTAATTTTCAGTTTTTGGATTTCTGTCCGTATGTCTTTTATAGCACCATTAAACCAACATATAGACCTCTGGTTTGGGGTTGGAGGCAAATTTGAACTTTTAGAATTAATATCTCAACTCTCGATGCACAAATATAACAAGCTAGGTGTCAATTTTTAAGTTGACTACCAAGAACTATTTTAAAAATTGTTTCCAGTAAATTTGAGTGAAACTCGCACCGCAAGCCTTGATCAAAGCTGTTAACTTTTTTTGGGACACCCGGTTTATGCTTTCTATTGAGTCGAAGAACATAGGGGAACATTTTGCGCAGTACAATTAACATACTCCTGTATGGTAATACCTTCACCGAAATAATAAAATATGGCCAGCGATAGTTACCATTAAAACATGGATCTGAAGTAGACACCGAATAGACATGCCTTACCTCCAAGTCTATCTCTTCATTTCTTTTTAATGCTAACAGAATTTCTTTTTATTCAAAAAGGAAGGGAGGAAAGGCGGAAGAAAGGTGTTTATTTTGCTCCATTTTTCGGTTCCCTCACAGTTATTTCCATCAGCTCTTTTTATTGAAAGCAAAATTAACTAAAACAACAATAAACATCAACAAGTTTGTCTAGACCATATACCCTGTGAACGAACCTCGGACAAAAAGTAGTCTAGACCATAGTCATAAGAAAAACTTTTTACTCTTATGACCATGTCTTAGATATTCACCGAAAATCACCAAAAATCATGGCAAGTCACCAAAAATGATATTTTCCTAACCCAGAAAAATACCCTGCAATATGGTATTAGGTCAGTGCACTTCTGCGGAGCTAAATGCTGGAATGAATTTCCTGTGGATATAAAAACATCACCCTCTGCTAATATTTTTCGACAAAAGTTTAAAGCCTTCCTCTTTCAAATCCACTACAAAAATTGATTGTTGAAATTTTGATATAGAAAGTCACCATCTGCCCATAGTTTCTGTTTTCCTTGAAGAAATAAAATTTATATGATAAATTTTGAAACAGGGGGTGCTCTCTCTTCGTTTAGTCTAACTACTGAGTTGAGCTCCTCCTTTAAGTAATTCCCTCCATACAATTTATCCAGTTCTTCGTTTCTTATTTTTATATTGTATTAACTGCAGGTGTTGATGTATTAATTTTGTGTAATGTTGTGTTGTAGGTATGTCTTAGTTTAATCTGAATAAATTGTATGTAGAGGAATTTAAGATATGAATACTGAAACTGAAAGTAGTTTGGGATTATTTCCCTGCAAGTTATATATTTTTGTCAAATTGTCTTCCTTAAACCCTGGCGTCCAGACCTCTCACTCGATCCAAGAAACCCAATACCCACCAGGCTGCCAAAACAAGACAAACAACTAAGAAAAACAGTAGCAAGCAGAGGGTTGTATTTTGAGGCATATGGAAGTCGAAGAAGCCAGCTGAATGTTTGAAATGAATCTACTAACCACTAATATTGCATGTATTCTTTTCCTCCTTGCTGTTAAAAGTATCGGCGCCTCTCACAATTCGTCTTCTAAATGTGGTCGTACTAGCTTCACTGAAAGTGATGGGACTGTAAAATTTGGGCCTAACGTAGTATCTCCCAAGGGTTCGTTCGGTGGTTGCAATTACTTTATAAATGTGAGGAGCGGCCTGCGGATTGTTTTGCAATGGAGATCGTTCAAAGTTAAAAGTGATATGCCAAACTGTCTTTCTTCTTCTGTCAAAATCTCTATAGGGTATGTATTTATCTATATATTATTGGTTCATTATTTGAAAAGAGACATTCAGACATTCAAATAATCGGGACGAATATTTAATGACTTGCAAATCTCAAAAGCTTCAGGCAGCTTCTCCAGCACCTTTGATAAATTAGGGAGCACCGTTTTCTTTGGTTTTCAAGTATATAAATCTCTTCGGACATGGATTTTCAACACTATGAAAACTACTTCCCAGTGTGCAGGAACTTTAAAAATAAATTGGGAGGTAACATTTTCTTTTGTTTTCAAAGATTCAAACTTCCTCAGAGATGGATAACGGACACCCTGAGAACTATTCGCCACTGAACAGAAAAAAAGGGGGGGGGGGAATACATTTTCAAAATTTTGATTTTCTTTTCAGCTTTTGATTTCACTTTTCAGCTTTTGATTTCACTTTTCAGCTTTCACTTTTCAGCTTTCACTTTTCAGCTTTCACTTTTCAGCTTTCACTTTTCAGCTTTCACTTTTCAGCTTTCCCTTTTCAGCTTTTCATTTTTATCTCAAATTTGCAAAAATGCAATGAAGTTAAATGTTTTCTCCTGTTTCTGAGATTTGATGAAAATTAAGTAAAACGCCAGAAGTACAAAATGTCCTATTAAACCAAATTATTTTTTATCTATGTTAGTTTGTAGACCAGCAAACTAAGCCCTTTTGCTCACTTTAATGTAATTCGTTTTTTTTAGATGCGTTCGCTCTCAGGTTGTTGCAGTTTTTTGTTCAGGTAACATGGTAAGTTTACCACATCACATATACACAAAGGACAATTGCTTGCACATTAGCTATTATTCAAGAGTTCAAGATGTAGAAAATTTTGAGGCTTCATATACAACTTATCGTGTTGATGAGCCAGTTAGCACTCAGGCAACTTGCAGTAGGTAAGAAGCTTATCTGATTTGATATCTTCATGATTTTATCTAAATTGACTAAGTTTTTATGCTGTGTTGGAAATTATATTAACATGCCTCTGGTAATAGAAACATGTGTAAACTATGGACTTCCATAGGAAATTCATGTTGAAAAACCATGGAAATACATAGAAAACCATGTTTTCCGCACATAGAAAACCATGACTTCCATAGAAAATTCATGTTGAAAAACCATGGAAATACATAGAAAACCATGTTTTCCGCACAAGATCAAAAAACCATGGAAAGCATGGGGTGTCATCCACATGCTTCCCTACTAGCATGAGGAAAGCTCTGACAATGAGAAAGCATGGGAAAGCAAGGGGAACAGACAATGGAATATATGGGTAAAGCATGTGGAGAAAACCATTGAATCCATGTGAAAGCAAGTCGAGCATACCATGGGAAGCATGGGGGTAACCAGGGGAAAAGCATGTAGAAAACACTATGGAAAGTATGGGGGTAACTCATGTGGAAAACATCATGGAAATAATTGGGCAATCAAGGGGAAATTATGTGGAAAACACAATGAAAAACTTTGGGTAACCAAGAGGTAACTGAGGGGAAGCATCTGGGCATGTGAAAAAACTATGAAAATGTGTGGTTTTTGCATAGAAATATACCGGGCTATTTAGCAAACCGCAGTAAATTTTTGGAGCCTAAGAGCAAGTAGCTCATGGGTACATGTAATCAAGGATTTGAAGATAAAAACATGAACATTTCTTTTTTCCACATTGCCATAGTTAATCTGAGCAAGAGGTCTCATCTACACCAGTGTCTCTCTACATCAGTTGAAAGATTTACGAAAAAGATTAAAATACTCTTTAAATATTTAAATATTTTACTTAAAATATTATTTAGGTAAATATACAGATAATGACCATATGAACCATATGGCAATGACCTGAGATAAGATTCAGTAATATTTTACGATCCTCATGCTTTCCTAAGCTACTAAGCTCATACTGTAAATTTTGTAATAACATTTAAAGATCCCTATGCTTTCTCATGCTTTCCCCAATTTTTTTAAATTTTGTTGGAATAGGTTACCCCATGCTTTACACATGCGAACATTTAGTAATATTTAGGATCCACATGTTTCCCATCCTTTTCCCTTTCTTGGCTCAGAAGGCAGAGCATGATGTAAGCGTTGAATTTCCATGGATCCCATGCTTCTCCACATGTTTTCTGTTCAAGATGAATTTAGATCTCTTTTTGTTATAATTTTTGTGTCAATCTGTAATCTTTTTTTCATCTTTTAACAATGAATCTTTTGCAAAAAAAGAAATTGAATTTTGAACTTAGAATTTCTTATGTTATGTTAAAATAAAGTTTAAACATTGGAAAAAATACAGCAAAATTTAGCTTGAGTTTTGGGACATCTTTTTATAGTTGTCTGTTTTTTATGAACTGGTTACCCCCAACGCTCTCAAAAACATCTTTACTCAATGCCTGCATACTTATTTTACTTAACGTAAGTAATTTCTGATATTGCAAAAGCGTTCGACCCAAATTTCAGCCGAGTGTTTCTTATATACATATGTTGTATAACTAAACATGTAATTCATTACGAAGTTAGTAGCAGTTCCGTTGAAATGTTAGCACAAAAGTTTTCAAAATCAGTTGGAAACTTGGACCATACCTTGCCAACATTTTAGTTCCTCCGAAATTGCAAAGCACGTATTATCGTCAAGGGATATTATATTCAACAATTTGCGCATTTTTTGTTGCCTGGCAAGCTTGTTCTATGATAAAATGATGACCATATCTGGTCAAATTTTTCATCGCTTACAACTTCGGATTGAATTAACAAATTTTTTCTAATAAATGTTCTGGTCAAAGTTATTAAATTTTCCTTTATCAGCATAGTGGTAATTCGCATTTTTCTTGGCTCCATAAATCGGCAATTGTTCCGTTTTTTAGGGATATCCAGTCCAGTACATTGAAACTGTTGTGGGAATTGGTAGAATTTTATAGTCAATATATAATATGTTAATTATGCATTTTGTTTTTAATATGTGAAGCAAAAATCGAGATTATGAGTCTGGAGTAATTTAATCTCGGCCGAGCGTTTCATATGTAGGTTGTTCTTATAAAATAAGCATGTAATTCATTACAAAGTTATTAGCAGTTTTGTTCAAACATTTTAGTTCCTCTGAAATTGCAAAGCACGTATTTTCGTCAAAGGATATTCTATTCAACAATTTACAAATTTTTTTATTGCATGACAAACTAGTTCTAAAGTTGTTTACTCATCCTTGACAATAACGTCGCTGTTCTAAAATTGCAGCGATGATAAAATGATGACCATAAATAAAATTACCATAAATAAATAGAAATAAAACAGTAATAAAATTTTCCATCGCTCACAACTTCGGAATGAATAAACCATTTGAAAAGCTATTTAATTTTCCTTTATCAGCATAGTGGTAATTCGCATTGTTTTTCTTGATACCAAGTAGTCCTGTACATTGAAACCGTTGTGGAAATTGATAGGACTTTATAGTTAAGGTATAATATGTTAATTATGCATTTTATTTTTAATATGTGCAGCAAAAATCGATATTCATATTCTGGAGTAATTTATTCACGTCAATGGCCTACGGGATATCCACGTAGCTATTATGAATGCGAGTGGACAATCAAGTTGGATTCTGACTATCTCATAAAACTCAATATTATGGATCTTGATATATACCACACATACGGAACTTGTCAATATAGCGATGATAGACTGAAAATTAAAGGTCTGTTTTTTAATGTATATTTATATATGCTTTTAACTTTTGAAAAATCAGAAATATTTCAAAATTGCCGTTGTTGATATACCGGATTGTAATAAAATTTTTATTCAGGGCTGCAGACTGATTCTATGTATATTTCTGACCACGAGAAAAATGACCCCAGGGGGGCAATACCATCTAAAATAGGGGGGCATGTCCAAGGAAATTTTGAGCTGACCAAATATATATCGGCACGAAAACCCAAACCCAGAAATATAATAGTATGGCGCATTTTATGATGCAATTTTGCTGCCTATAACATATTTTTAATAACATTTATATGCTATTTCTTAACATTTTTGCAAAAATACACGATATCGGATTGTTCAGAACCAAAAATCTATTATCGAATCGAAATTCCGTACCCAAAAATATAGGTCACGCTCCCTACTCAAGTCAGCTGGTGCTACCTCCTTTGGGAAATGAGATAAATATCTGATGGTAATTAATAGCCAAATAAATGCAGCAGTAGATGGCAAGTATTTATGTTATAAACACAATGCTTTGCCAAAAATAATAGAGCTCTTAGGTAAATAATTGCGAAACACAATGCTTTGCCAAAAATGATTTACTTTCATAAATGTGTTTCAATTTGTCATTGGCATAAGAGCGGCTGTATAAGTTTGCACGCGAGTCCCTGTTTCCCTGTGCTCAAATTTGACTTCACTTCAGTTAATAGGAACTCATAACCTAGCGCACTCGAAACATTTACTGGCTATTCCTCGATGTATTAGAGAATGAATTTCTGCCACACCTACTCCCTTGTGGGCGGAAGGCGTGTCTTGGTGTATGTATCGTATTGTGTGGTAGCTAGAATATGTGGAGATGGTATTCTGGCAACATAATTATGAGTCTCTATTGACCGAATTGACGTCAAATCTGTCATAAAACGCAGAGAAATAACTTTAAGCACTGGCTGTGTACTATCTTTAAATACTGGTTGTATTTTCTTAGGTAAAGGATCAGTCCTTACTTCGCGTAAAGACAAGCATTCTTATTGTGGCAAAAAGGCTCCTTTCTCGCTAAATTCAAAATATTATTCGATTGAAATCTTCTTCAAATCTTCATGGAGAAGAACATCAAACGCTGGATTTATGCTTGGCTACATTGCTTACAGAAGAAACAGTTAGTACAAATGTTTTTATTAATCACTGCAATGTATAATTTAAGTGAAATTTCAACAGCAGTAATGTCCCACTAGGGATAGTGGTCCTTTGTTTGTCCCAGCTTCTGGCTTTTTTCTGAGTTTCACCACCTTTTTTTCAAAAAATATGTTTTTTGCGTTCAGTCAAAGATCAAGTGGAATTTCAAGGAACAAAAATGCCAATAATTGTTTTGATCACGACGATGTTTTATGGACAACGATGCCCCAAAAACGTGGATTTTTATTGGTTTTGCTTACAGTAGGGTTGCTTACTTTAAAGGGGAGTTTTTATCACTGAATGGGTTTGAAGTGGCTGTTTTCAGAAGGGTTATCCTTATAATGGGACTGTTTACGTGATCACCCTGATCAGTCTAATTTCCACTGACAGATCAATTGGAAACAAAAAAAACAAGCGCACTATTCGCCAACTGCGAGTTACTGTCCTGCATACATGTTTTTTTTGCCATAACTTTGAAGAGGTTGGTATGTGATAGGAATACATTTGCTGATATTATATTTGTAACAACAAGAAGACCTATTTTGTTTTACACATATTATGAATTCTACAACTGAATCACTCCCCTTAATTAAGGTGCGGTTAGATTATAGATTATATACAATTAGTTAATGATGATTGACATAATAGTAATGTTAAGTATGCGTTAAGTAAGAACGAGATGAGTGAGCACGTAATAATGAATGTGCACGTGATGATATACGGAACTGTTTTTTATTGCCAGCAGATGGGCAAATAAAGGGATTCCTCCATTTTAAGTCTAATGTTATGGTGACAATTTTTTCATAGAAAGTGCCTCAAAGTCTCGCTCGTCGTCAACAATAAAAGGTTTCATTAGCCTTGGTGTGGCGTTGGTTGTTCTTCTTGGCTGTTGCATATTTTTTGGATGGCGAAGAAGAAAACGGAGATCCCAACAATCGCAGGCCTCTTACCAATCTGCACCAGCACACGAACCAGTTGCCACGATTCTGACAGAGACAAAGCCATCATACGGAACGGGTGGCTATCCAATGCAACAAGGCTATCCTCCTGCTGGGAATCTGATGCAGGGAGCACCACCACCTTATGACATAGTAACATCGCAACAGCAGCCGTATCAAGGTTAGTATGCACACTTTTATTTAAACTTTTCCCCCGGAAAGGGCCATATGATCCAATGCTAAACAACGTAAAACAGAATATTTTCAGGAGATAAATGCATACAGAACTTTATAAACATTTCAAATATAATTTAAAGTTTATCTTTTGAATTAAGTGTTTTGTAAGTGGCATTCTATGCAAAATTGAAAATGGACGCTGGATAGGATTTCCCTGTTAATTGGAGATAACTGGGGGCATGAAAAGGTTAAAGGCGATACACGTTTTTTTTATATGGGCAACCTTTGTAAGAAGCGCCAGGCTGAGATGCGGGTCATATTTTTTGGTATCTCAAAGTTCACTAGTTCAAAGTTCAAAGTAACAAAATGTATGCAGGCGTTTAGCACTTCCTGAAACGCACTTTAAATATGTTTTCGAGTAGGGTTGGGAGGGGGGGAGGGAGCAAGTTTGTAAAAGTCACTCCAGAAGTAGAACAAATCCAGGCTGAAAATGAAGCTAGGTGTTCTTATGAAAAAACGTGTATGGGACGAACAGTTTCTATTTGATCAGGTAATGATATAATGGAAAAAAATACGAGAAATATTTTCATTTATTGCTGTGTTTATACTGTGGTTTATTTGTTTATGTTTTTGATGATTTTCAGTTTATTTTATGAAGACAATTTTTAAAATAATCGTTCCTTTTTAGGATATCCAACGCAACAATATGGTGCACCTCCACCGCAGCCAGGGCCCGCACCATACCCAGGGCCCGCACCATACCCAACACAAAGTGGACCATATCCACAAAGTTCAGCCCCTGCTCCTTATCCACCATCATCAGAGGCTCCTTATCCACCATCATCAGAGGCTCCACAATACCCTGGTGCCACTGCTCCTCCTCAATCTACTAGCCCTTATCCACCTGCAATTGCTCCGTATCCAACAAATGATGCGCCAACTAAGTGAGCCGAAAACGGAAGATTAGTGATTTGGTATATAACTCATAAGTGAGGTTTCTTTTTATCTCATTGCTTGGTTTGGTTTGTTAATGTTTATATTTTTTACATACATACAGTCAAAGTGTTAAGGTTTCTCATAAACAGTTTTTAAACCGCTTTTGTGTGTACATACGGAAGAGCCAGATCTTCCTGCAACAAAAACAGGTTTATAAGAATCTTTATCTTTTAGGAAACAGCAGGCCAAGAATGAGAAAAATTATTATTTATGTCGTGAGACATTGTTGAAATTATGGGAAAGTATATTCTAAGTAAAACTGAGTACTTTAATTTTACCACACCCCCTGATCTATAAAGCTGAAATATGCTTTTAACTTGAGAACCCAGCTTTTGCTGTATTAGTTCAATTTTTGATACCCAGCTGAACTTATTGTCTGCCCAGTGTATTGAATGTAAACCTCGACCGAACGATGCAACATTTCATGCAACATTTCTCGCATGGAATTGAACGGGTAAATTCAGTGTTTTGCCAAACAAGGATGCAACAGTTCATGCAAAATTTGTCTGCGTTTTTGAAAAGGAACTGCGATAAAGTCGCTAAACTTTGGAATCGGTATCTTTTTTAGCATGTGTGGATGCATCAAATGTGGCATGACCCGGCCAAACGATGCAACATTATGTTGCACAATACAACAATTTTAATCATTTGTAAACTCGATGCAATATGGGTTACCAAACGATGCAACAATCCCTAAAAACCTGTTTCCCGTTTGCTTGAAAATTTCAACTCATCAGTGAGATTGAACAAGAAGCATGACATTTAAAAGGTTTTTCAATCTCAATCTCAATTTCAATCTCAAATATCTTTAATTCGTTCTTGTATTTTCTGCTTTGTTAGCTTCGCTGTTTTGGGGGTAGTTTAAACCTCATTTAAACTGCAAAATTTCTGGCACGGATAAAACTTGCACCCATACCGAAATTCGTCCTTGCTGGACACAATCTCGAGGTAGTCCCAGCACGGGTAAAAATGGTACGCGTAACACAAATAACGGCTCGGTTCAGATATAAATTGTAGTGTAATAGCTATGCAGAAGCATTTTATTTTGGTAAGGGTACCAAATTTTATCCAAATTTTATCGTATATCTCCCAAATAAGGGTCGGTCTCAGTAAGTTAAATTATCACAAATTCAAGCACAATTTTAGGGACACTATAAACCCAATGTGCCCTACGAACGACGGTTTTGAGGATACGGCGCACTTTTTGTTGCTCTGCCCTTAATTTGACACTCAATGACGAGACCTTCTCGCTGGAGTTTTGTAACTTTTACGACCAATTGTTCAAATCAACAGCCTTTCGAATAGTGATCTGCTACAACTGTTATTGTATGGTGATAAAGACTTCTCTGGTGACGTTAAAAGTGGGGATCTTGGATAGGAAGGAGTGGTGGCAGCAACTGTTGTTGTTGTTGTTCTCTCGGCCGGGGTCACCGTTGCTCGGCATCATGCGCTTATATTTGTGTGGCATCTGACATGAAACACACCTCAGTATTTACTAGTAGAAATCTTTAATGTGTTGCTTCCTGTAATTGAATATTTAGTTGAATTTAAGTTGGACGTTTCTTTATGCTCCTTGTGGTTACCGTCCTTGTAGTGTTGTATAGTTGTATAGTAATTAGAAGGTATAGTAGGTTTAAACATGTATTGTAACATTTTAGATGAATATAAAAAAAAAAAAGAAATAAAATAAAATTGGGCCTAAAGAAATCATGGTTGCTAAGCATTCATCAGTTCACACCCTGCAATCTGCAATTAACAATATTTACTCCAAAAAGGCACAGCCCATGACGGAGATTTCATTTTGTCCTTGTATTTCATTTCATTTTGTCATGGCAACACATACATACTACAGTTATGCATACGTAATTTATATACCTGTGATGATGTAGTCATCAAGTAAATTTTAGAAGTCATTGTATTTATTCCAGCAACATTTATATATTCATCATTGTCTATATCAGAATCTGCTTAATGTCTGAGTCAAACAAGAAGTTAAAATAGATATGAAATTGGCAGGCTGCAGGAAAATGGGTAAATTCATAATTCCAAAGGAAGGTTGTACAACAGATGTGGCTTGAGAATATCTAATATGTATGCAACTATTTTAAGAAATTTATATAATTATCTATTTTCCCATAATTACGGTGGCTACGTAACTATATATATTCTAATTTTGTGAAGTTGAATGACCCTTATATCTCTTTCATTTGCAATTATGAATTTATATTATATTTTCATTTTCAGTTTTCGTTGACAAATATACTTAAATACATTTCGATATAGATACTATATTACCTAACTTAAGATAAATAAGACAATATAAATATGCTATAAAACAACAAGATAAATTAAATAAATTAAATAAATTAAAATATTATTTCTCCTGCTTGAAAACAGCAGATGAAAGGAAAAGACATTTTATGAAAATTGCAAGTTGCAGACACTGATGGTTAAACCATTGATCAATTTTTCTTTTCCTGGCAACGTGATTTCTACTGAATTACACTATAACATAGATCTAAAATGGCAAATCACTTTTGCAGACTAAACTGCTTTTGCTTCTTTTTGTGGTTCCCAAGTCTTTTCCTCTGCTTTTGAACGACTTCCTTTGCTTGATTAGGGAAAGACAAAAAAATGTTAGACTCAATGTGTTAGCTTGACTTTTCTGAAACATAGACACAATAGACAATCGAAATTTAGTTCTGATCAAAATATGAATAAAAATACTGTATTTGTAATTTAAAAGCCTTTTATATACTTGAGATGAAAACCAAACTTTCAAAAAGTTACAAGTAATTAAGTAAGTAAGTATAATTTTGCCACAAAATTTACAGAAGTTTGAAAATTACAATATAATATTTACAATTAAAATCTACAATAAAAATATTTACAAAATCATTAAAATACCGGATCACTTAAAAACATAAAAAACATACCCCTAACTAGAGTGGCAGGGATAACATCAGAAAGATCGAGGTGATCTTG